>JAVCKT010035958.1:0-11792 GCA_032273925.1 Rhynchotus rufescens | reverse complement strand
TGCTTCCATGTTCTTCCTCTTTTAGAAATTTTGGAGATGTGCTCTTTCCTTGCTTTTGGGTGGTAGTAAGATTTATTTTCTGTGGAAATGGGTCTGTCTTTGGTACTATAACAGCCCTAAACCATCAACAACCATGTGAATGTCAGCCTTTAAGATTTTTGAACTTATTCATTATCTGAAATCTCTGTATCTATTAAAAGAGTCCATTGATTTTTTTTTTTTTTTTTTTGGTTCAGTATGCCAGTGTTTCTGATGGATAAACGATTAGAGCAGAGTGTTTGGTTCTGCAGTTTCATGAATTTTATACTAAATTTTGTGAAATCTATATCCTATGATGAAATTAAAATATTAAAATCCTTTTCAGTGTGTGTACCATGCATATATAGATGGATTTTTTCATTTGCAGCATATCCCAAACTAGTAACCAAACTGTCTTAACAGTAGTCTATTATAAAGCAGAATGTGGAACAAAAAGCTTATATGGTCATGCTGCAATCCCTCATTTTCCTTTTGAGTAGTCCTTTTATAAAAGAAGTGTTGACAGAACACCAGCAAAGTGAAAGTCATTACAAGACTGAAGTGAAGAATAAACAGTTTTCAGGTCAAGACTATCATTAAAACAAGGGGCTCTGCTATTTCAAGGGCTTGTTTCAGGTGAAGAAATGAAGAGCTCTTCCCCTCATGACCTAACTGAGACTGACAGATTGTATTGCCATGATAATGAGTTTCTCATATTTGGAATAACTCAAAACCTTAGCATTGTCATGCTGCAGCTGGATGATAGTTCCTCTCATAGAACTAAAATGCCAAATATTATGTATTTCTGTAAGAAAAAGAATATAGAGGGAAAATAATGGCCAATTAGCATGAAAAACTCCATAAAGCAAAGAAATATTTATAAAAATTTTTAAAAGACTTGGATTTTAGTTTACCTTGTTGAAGTAGTAGAAACTTGCACATTACCATACTGAAAATAGTAATGAATTCACTTGCAATTAGCACAGTAGTCCCAAGACTACGATTGAAAAGATTCACTGAGCAGTTAGCAGAATCAGGGTTCAACTGCCACATAACAGCATACTAAAATGCATCGCCATTTATCCTGAAAATTCTTCTTCCTAATAGATTGGCTGAAGTTTTGCGGGAATAAGGCAATCTATACTCTAAATACCGCTAGCGTTGTCCAAGACAAAGCTGCTTCTATTCAAAAACAGAAAATAAATGAGAGATTTAAAGATTTTTATTATTATGACTTATTATTTTTAAAATGGTTTGTTTGTAGATTGTAGGAGAGTGAAACCTTTCTTACAGTTTGAGAGTGGTAATGTGTGTTTGGTCTTTATACGGGCACCATAAGCTTAACTTACATGTATTGCTTGTATAACATGCAATAAAATATGTTTTCCAGTGCCTGAGTGTGTAGCATCAGATGAGCTTTAATATAGAACTTACAGAAATAATTCACATTGGCCTTTGAACTGAACCAGGATGCGGACAGTTTCATCCTTCAGTGAGCTGTATTGAGAAAATGAGTTTAGCTCTGTGTGTATACTTATACTGAAAAAAGTACCCTATTCTTACAGAAACTTTTGCCTTATTCATTTGGATCAGATCTCTGATGTGAAAAATGAGTGATGGAGGATAATTCATATAGTGCTTTTATAGTGTAATTTGTTGGAAAGTATTCTGGGATATGGTCACCTGATTTTCAGGTTATGTACAGATGTTTAATTTGTAATCTGGTAACAGTTAGAAATGAATAGAATCTCCTCTGCATTTATAATAGTGATTAGTAGGCTCATTGTAATAATTTTCCCTCCAACCTCATCTGCCTTGCTTCTGTATTTTTTTCTTTCTACTGAAAATACTGAAAAAATATTTGCAACTTTACACAATATATTGCTTCCGTTACATACACTGAAGTTTAAAACAACTGATAATATTAATCTTGACTCTTTCATAACCTTCAACTACATCCCCATTGGTTGAACAATATACTGGTATATAAAGCTCTTAAATTTTATCTTTTTCATCTGAGTTTGCCTTTGCTGACGTGAATGAGAGTTTACTCAAAGTCTACTTGCTTTCGGCCTTCTTTTAAATCCAGAGGGATACATCTTATCTCTTAGGTTTCAGAAGATGAAAGCTATTTCATCTTTTTTTGTGACTAGGTGTTGGAGAAATGTGCTTCTTTCTACTGGCAGCCATTTAAAATTCCATTTTATCTTTGGCTGTAGAGTTTAATTTCCCATCTGTGATTTTGTCATGAGTTCCACTTTCATTTCCTAATAACTTTTTTTCTGCCTGATGTGAGGTTTGACATGATTGCCACAAAAACTGATATCTTTAAATCTCAATTTTTGTTTTTATAAGGTGAGAGGACCTTCAAGTGTGATCACTGTGATGCTACTTTCAAAAGAAAGGACACATTAAATGTTCATATTCAAGTTGTACATGATGGTCATAAAAAATATAAATGTGATCTCTGTGCCAAAGCTTTTGTGACACCCTCTGTTCTAAAAAGCCATAAGAAAGTGAGTAGAATCATCTCATCTTCATTTTCTTTCCTTTTATGTCTGTAAGATTGTGACTGAAAATAAAATCCCCATATGCTTCTGTATTTCTGACTTTTCAATGGAAAACTGTAGAAGTATGTAACACCCTAGCATGTTACAATAATAGGATTTTTGGTGGCACCCAGAATCTCTAAAGGGTAAATATGTCTAAGTCTTGTGCAGTACTCCAGCATCAGGCATGTAGCAGATGGGACTTGCTGCACAGCCCTAACACACATGCCTATATACCAAACTCCAGAATGGCAGCGGGGTCATCTTTAGAACAAATGGCTTACAAGTAAGATTTAAGTAGGTGTCAACAGGAAAAAAATGAGAGGAAAATAACTCAATTGGTAATAAATCAGCTGCCACTAGATGCAGGCAGATATGAGAGTTTGTTGGAAAACATAATGTATGTATTTTTGGTCCTGTACTTCATATATACCTCTAAAATAACTCTGTGGAAACTGTGGTACTTCTTTCTATAATGGTAAGGCACTCTAGTCTTAAAAGACTTGATATACATCTCATTATCAGTGTTGCATATACAATCTGATTGTGGCATTTACTGCAAAATAGGTAGGATAAAATTATGTGATTTGTATTGGATGAAATCACTGGAAATTTGCATTTTGAGGGATTACTGTTTATCATACATCAGATGAGTGGGCAGCTGTGTTTCATGCCTGTGAGATAGTCAGAAATCATATGCACAGATCTCTATAGAAGTCTTTTAAAGCTCCAGCTCAGGTCCTGTTTTACAATGGAAAAAGCTAAAATAATTTTAAAAGAGTAAAACTTTCCACCACATTTAATTAAATAAATTGTAGATGAATAATTATAATTGTAAAAATATAATCTTTTCAATAATAATCTAATTTATTAAAGTTAATTTTGTTAGGTAGCCAAATTTACTGTTCATTGGTTTAGCCACTGCTATAACAGAAATCGAATTGAAAAACAGGCGGCTTATTCTTGCAATTATGAAAACACATAATGACTATTAGGTGAGTTTTAATAATAGCTGTTGAGAAAATTGTAAACTGATGATCTCAAAAGCCAGTTTATGACAGTTGTTAATAAGATCAGTTTAGAAACTTCAGAAATGAATTGAATAAACAGCTTTGGCTAATTACTTAGAATTTCTGCCTGATGTGATTGAATAAAATACATAATGGTTGTTGGAGGGAATAATGGCTAACGTCAAGTGCCATTAATCCGTTCTGTGTTTCATTTCTTTAAAACTGTGCTGCAACTTTCATTCCTGTCTTTCTGCACCCCATGTAGACTCACACAGGAGAAAAGGAGAAAATTTGCCCATATTGTGGACAGAAGTTTGCAAGCAATGGAACACTGAGAGTTCATATTCGAAGCCATACAGGTACAGTGATATTTATCGTGAACTACAGAGATTTTTTTCTGTGTATGTGGAAAGGTAACTGCGTGTACAGTTGCTTCATCTATCTACAGACAGAAATACAATTTTACAAAATAGATTGACCTAATGCATCTTTTTTTCAGATATTTTCTGTGTAAAAAAGGTGGAAAAAAAAAGATGCTGATCAGTGATTTGGGAATTGAAAATATGAGTTAAAGCAGAAATAAGATGTTTTGTCTGTTCATATGAAAAATTTTGCTGTAAAGGCATCACTGGTTCTATTTCTTCAATGGTCATGAAATTTCTCATTCCTATAGAATGTTAGAAGGAGATGATAGATTTTATGCCAGAAGATAAAAAGATGATCCACCTTAACAGTGATACTTCTGGTCCTTTTTTTTTTTTTTTTTTTTTTTTTTTTAAGAAAAAAAAAGATTGATCATTATTAAGTCACTAGAGAAAGACAATCAGATGCTGTCTTACAGCACTGATCCTAATAATTTCTAAAAAAGAGAACACCACCCTAATCATGAGCTCTTATCTGGGCCTTTTCAGTTGTCAGTGAAATGAAGATAAATTTGAATCTTTGACTATGAAGTTATTCATCTCTAGAGCTTCTGTGAAGTCTTGATACTCTAGTTTCATATTGATGTAACTTCTGCCTTTATCGCAGCCTGTATCTTACCCAAATTAGAATGTTCTACTTTGAGTACACTTAAAATTAGATTTCTGTTGCAGTAGTCCTGTGGTAACCCAGATTTTAACACTATTTCCTCATCATGTAACATGTGAGTTTCTATAAACACACTGAAAAAAAAAGTTAGACATGTAGGTCAGTTCGTTACCCAAATTTGTTTTCATTTCAAATAAATGGGATGAAACTGAAAGGGGGTATTGAGATAATTTGGTTTTGACAGACAAAATGTCAGTTGACAAAAAGCCTTCCTATGATATTCTATTTATTTTTCATAAGCAAATTTGATTTGCAAGGATATGACAGATTTGGTGTTTCTAATCACTTGGCTTTCTACATTGTCTGGCAAAAGTCTGTTAAGATTAGAAGTTGGCTTTATTTTGATATATTTTACACATTTGAATACAACTGCCACAGATGCCATCAATTTCAGTAGTCCTGTAGTCAGGATAAAAGGCTAGAATTGATTTGTTTCTTTAGCTCTTTTTCTTTGCTAAATTCTATGTAATATATACATATACAATATATGCCTGCATATAGAGATTCTCTTCAGATGGTTTCTATATACAATCATCACAGGCACAAAAGGCACTGGTGTTCAAAGCTGGCAAGATACTAATTCATAATGCAGCAGTTCTGTCCTTTGCTCTACTTTTTGCTTTCTTTTTCTTCTGCAGCTTCATCTTCTCAACTGTTTTCCAAGTCCTTCCTGAACAGTCTCACTTGCTGTGTTTTTTTCTTCAGTCTCCTGCCCCATTGGCTTTTCTTTGTGTTCTACAAGAAGTGTAGAAGAGTACAAATAGAAGAGCAAGTAGAATGGGGATTAAGAGAGTCTTTAGGGGCTGTGCCCTTTTGAAGGAACAGACACTTACCTGCCTTAACTTGGCTTCAGAGAACCAGGTAGGCAGGAGTAAAGGGAAGCAGTTAAACAGCATTATTAGTTCAGTCCACTTCTGTGAATCTGACTGTGTTAATTTCTAAACTGTATTAACTTTGGTTTTGATGCTGTATTGTTATTTGAATTAAGGATATTTCTTTACCTTCACCTTGCCATCCAATCAGGGAGCAAGTTACCATTAAAGTCTCCTGGATTGTCATGTATGAGACTGGATTTCCAGGAAAATTATGACTTTTTATAGATTCTCTGTGCTTAAAGGAATAGCAGTATATTGCTGTAATTCTCTCTAGAATCTCTCGATTCACATTCCACTCTGTTACATATAAGTCATTGTCTTTATGTTTCCTAGTGGACTGGTTTTGTTTTTCTATTTCACAGATCTTTTTCATAAATTTGAAGTAGGTTTTTTGTATGTTACAGATTTTAGACCATAGCTTGCACAGAGCAGAGAGGCCTCTGTGTTTCAAGCTGATAGAGCAGATAGCTCTCAGGGAAAAGTTTTTACAGCTGTCTCTGCGAAAATGCTTTTCACACGTGTACCACTGCGAGTGACATTTAATGTTTCAATGCTCTTAGGCAGATTTTCCTAAGTTAGGCTAAGATGAGTTATAGCAGAAACAGTAAACTAAGTATGTTGAATTTACTTGAGGTAGAGAGGCAACTTACTTAAACTACTTGTGGTGAGAGAAGCTGATGAAGATGATGAAGGGACAATACCGGTTGGAATTAATGCAATATTTACTGTAAAACAGCTTATGAAAGAATTGCAGTAGAGAAGAAAAGGAACAGAACTTTTAAGGCTTTATATAAAAAGTGGGAAATGCTTCTTTTAGGAGAGTCGTAATTCAAGAGGAATAGCTCACTAAATTTGTCATAATGTAAGTCCAGAATTTTCATCTTGCAGTCCAGTTGCTGTTGTGATGCCAATCACCTTTTTGATGAAGAGTTTTATAAGTCACATCCTTCACTGTGGGAATTGACTTTAATAGATTTTCACAGTTGCTTGTAATGTTCTCTTCTATGATTCCTGACCACTTTCTGGATATTGTGAGGAAATGCAAACAGGGAAAATATTATTATGTTGCACTTCTGAAGAGGTGTTTTTGACTTGTGTTGTAACTAAAGACCTAAGCTAAGTTGTTCACAATCGTAATAAATGCAGATAAATCCAGTGGAGGAAATTATTGCACGGAGTGGAAAAATTGTGTTTTTCTAGTGTGTTCAATGGGTCAGAGTGAGGCAACCTAAGGGACAGCTTTCTTCACTGCAGAAAGTATAGTTGGTGAAGAGAATCTGTCATCTTAAAAAAGAAAGAATTACATGATATTTATTTGTTGGCTTTTAGCTGTCGAACTTCAATGCATCATGAAAATTCTTGACAGCATTTCAGGGACTCTCTGGACAGTAAGAAGTTTTCATCTCTACAGACAATGGAGAGACAATCTTATTTTCTAAATGATTCTATGTTGAATATTTCATGTTCTTGGTATCCATTAAATACTGTGGTTTTGAATTAGCCAGTTCAAAATGCTTCCCTGGTCAGACATCTAAATATCACTTTTCATCCTGAGCTGGAAGTTAGGTAAGTAAACATTCTGTTTTCCAGAGGTGGTTTGTCTTTGTGAATAAGCCTTCTGTGTTAGAAGAAACTAAACAGTACATATAGGTGTAGATATTGGGAAAACCTTCATGTCTCTTAGTGATTGCTGCTGATTGGGTTTGAGTCCTGTTCAGACTTTTGAGTTGTCTCACATTCTGTGCATGTGTTCAACTAGCTTTTGTTTTATTTGGGACTTAATAGAGGGTTTGTTGTATATTCATAAAAGTAAGCCAGGCCAAGTTCTTTTAGAAGACTTGTGTATCACTTTTTATCATTTTCTATAATATTTTCATTTACAAAGCTGGCTGCTAGAGTTCTTGACAGTTTTCCTTCTGCTTTAGAATAATATTTTTTAATGTGCTTATTAATATACAGAAGAGAAATATACATATACAATCCATATACAGAAAGAGAAGCTCAATGTAAATAGACTTTTCTGTCTCTTATTTAATACGCAGCGCAAGGTCTTAAGTGTCGTTGCTCACGGATGTATGCATGCTTCCTCAATAAGTAATTTTCCTCCCTTTTTATCTCAGAGTAAGCCTCTGTAAATGAGGCCTAACAGTACTTGTCCTTTTGCAGAAACTGAGCTGGTTTGGGGTGAGTGAGCATGTCTGAATGTGCATGTATGGAGCGAGACGTTGATGTTTGTATCTGAACCTAGCATGTTGTTCTGTAATTCATCATCTGGGCTTCCAGCCTTGGAATGACAGAGACAGCACTCTCTAGGTCAGCTGAAACACTAGAGCACATTCTCTCTCTGCTGTATCCTGTTGGTTTTATGACTTTTTAAGGTCAGAGGGAGCTGAGGTTAATTCAGCTAAAGAATCCTCTGACTGTGATATAAATTCCATGGCTTGTTCATAAATTCTAAAAGAAAAATTCTGTGGGCTGCTTTTTGGCCTTGAAAACTATGGACCAAAAGGTTAATTACTTGCCTAATGTTTCAAGCAACTTTCAGTGTTAACAGTTGCTGCCTGTGGTTTATGCTTTTCTACAAGTTGCCTTATACATAGATATTTAAATCTGTTAATTGTTGTCTTTCCTGTATCTTTGTATATGTATTGGTCCGTGTCTATTTAATGTGTATTAACAGTGCATTTAATATAGTACTTATTGCTTTCCTAACTCGTTATATGCTAATGCTGTCCTTCTTTGGGACAGAGCACATGAACTTGTAGAGCAGTGGAAGTTGATGTCAGGTAGTTTGTATTTGCTTGTTCACTTTCTAAGAGAATTGAATCTGTTTTACCTAATTCTCTCCTTTCCATGCCATCTTTGACCTGCTCTGTTTCATAGTTCAGGGACAGATGTGGGACAACTGATAACCACAGAAGTGTTTCAGAAAATGCTTATACACACCAAGGTAGTTTAAAACACAAGGAAGCATAATCTTATTGTTTTTTTTTTTCTGCCACACTTAGTTAAGGTCCTGATACAAAGCCAGTAAGACAACTATGACTTAAATCAGTCTTAAATATTTTCCTCAAATATTGATGTTTTAATGCTTTTCTTATTTGAGCCATGACCTAATTTGTCATTCCTTCCAATACTTTCATATTATGCATATAATTTTAATATCGGAACAGGCAACTATGCATTGATATACACAAGATGTACATCCAGGGGTACTCAATCTAGGATATCTTCTAGCAAATCGCATTATAACTTATATTTCTACTTTAAAAAGCAAAAGATAAATGGAATCTTGAAGGAACTTCCCCTCCTAGCGCAATGAAGTATGTGCAAAAGTGTGTCTGTATCTGGTCAGTGAACAGCTTGCTAATGTCTACAGATAGGTTCTTTCTATTCAATAACTTATAGATGATCTCTCTCTTTTATCTACTGAACTAAAAAAGAAAAACTTGCAGAAGGCCTCAAAGGTAAGGATTCTGCATTTCTAAACCTTTCAGTTTATACATCATTGTCCTATTTATCTTGAGACAAGAGTTAAATCTTTAGAAGTACCTGTAAAGTTTCAGGCAGCTGTCAGCTTCTTGTTCGCTGCTTCCATGAATGATGAAGGAATGTTCTTACAAGGGATAGATTATTTGAATGCTAGTGGCGTCTCAGATCAAATTAATTATTCCACATAACTGATTGGTTAATGTGCCTAATCTAAAATATGTGTTTCAACACTGAGTTCACCAAAGTAGCAGGTTTTAATGCTCCTTTCATGGTGAAACAAAATGATCATGGATGGGAAATGCATTTGGTTGTTCTCCCCTGTGTCTGGAGAATGCACAAGTATTGGATCTCAGTTAGAAAGCATTCATGATGCACAGGCTGATGGTTATTAATCATCAGTGAAGAAAAACAAATGTGAAAATAATTAATGTCTTAAGTCTACCAGTTTGAATATCCCTTAAAATGAAGGATGGATCAGTAAGAAATATCTCTGACACTTGCACAAGGAAGGAAATTTCTAATTTTGAAAAAGAGAAGTGTCTATCTCCTTCAAATCCATTTGATGTGCTCTACAAAACATAGGTGGTATAATTTACCAAAAATGTTTTTAATTGCAGAAGTTTAATCTTTACTCAATAATCCATTTTTGGAGAACATTTTTTAATTTAAGATTTTTAAAACTTGATTTCTGTTCCTTACGAAGATCACTTCATTTGGAAGAAATTCAGTTCTGTGGAACTTACCTTACTTGTGTTTCTTTGCCTATGTTTGCATGCAAATATTTGCATAACGCATTAGCTGAATCTCTATATTGTTAAGGGCATGAACTTTTTTCTTTAATGGGAACTCCAGGTATAGAGCAACAGCAGTGGAGGATAAATGTGTAAAGTTGTCAAACGCTCCATATGAGCAGATAACATTCTAAAGCATATGTCACAGATTATAATTTTGTCCTATTCGTTAACCTTTTGCCCATCCTTACTTGCTGTTGAGTGCTGTCATCACCCCAGATTATCTCTGACTAAAAAGGGCTCTTGCAATTCCCTTTCTGGGCTGCCCTGTTGATCACCTGGTATGGAGTGTTGCATGTGTGAGCCAGATGGCCCTTTTGCTTCCAAATTCCTCCCCAGGAGAACTATCTTCCTTTTGACAGTTTTTGGTGGTAGATTCTTTGCCTCCACTCCCCCAGTCCCCGCATCCAACACTGGGATGCTCTCAAGTTAGATGCTTAAACAGGGTTGCACTTCAGCATAACTTTCTGAAGACTGACAACAAAATATGCTCAGTTATTATTTATAAATCATTTTCTAATCATTGTTTTGACTAGTCCAACATTCGAATCAGAGTGATATTTAGGAGATTCCCGTAGAAGGTCATCTGTAGAAGATTTTGAGGGACCACAATGCCATAATTATCCATTAATTTTCTTAAAAGGAAAGAAAATAATTCCTTCTCATGATCAGTATACTTTGTGATGAGTCTTTTTGATGTCAGTGAGTGTTGACCTAGACCTGTTTTGCTAAATCCTCCCAATGACCCAGAAACAGAGATTTTTTTAAAAAAATTTATACTTTCCCTGTATAGTTCAAATTCTCTTTTCTTTAATGCAGTAGTTTAGTTCCAATAAAGATGTAGAAAACTATATAGTTCATTAAGTGAATGTTAACATATATAATTGAGAATTTCATACTTGTGACAAAGGAAATGATAAATTTCCTTTTTGTGACATGGAAATGATAAATTTAACCCCAAATTTAACAGAATGAAGTAGAAGCAATTCCAATCTATATTTTGGAGGAGTTCTATGAGACTGTTTCCCCTGCAAATCTTTTTGGTTGTTGTTGTTGAACTAGAATGGGAAATCTGGCGTTTAAATCCAATTTTTAGTGCCTTGTTAAGGTCCAGTAAGTATTGTGAACCTTCTCAAGCTGGATATGTAAACATTTGAAAAAAGAACCACTATTCTATCTTGACATCTTACTTTTCAGATCATGTTCCCATATGTTTTTCAGTCATGGAATTGCTTTTCATAATCCTTGTATTAGGGTTAAATTTATTTTTGTTATGTTAAAAGCTTTGCTTTTATTCATATCAAATCTATAAGTAGAATGTCTAGACTTTGAATTATATTAAATCCACTGCAATTTATTTAAGGATTACTTATTTGCAGATATTTGTGCAGAAAGGCCGTTAATGTGTTGAGCAATTTGTTCATGGACAGCAGGATTGTGATAATCAGCTGGAATTGGAGGGCCATAGCATTTATTACTACTGTCTTACTTGACTGTTTTGCTATTTTTAATGATAGAAGTTGTTCTTTGTTGTATTCGCAACACTACTTCTGACTAATTCTGGGCAAACTCACAAATTTGGACGTATTTAATGTGCCTACTGGATGTTCATCCTGTGCAAAAGTCTAACAATGTTCATAGCAAAGAATGAAGCTCATATTGTCATGTTCATGTTTGCTGGTAGGTATTTTTTAAATGTAAGAGCGTGTTTGGAAATTGAAAAACATGAAAGTACTGATGCATGATGTTACCTTGCTAAACACTTGTGTCACATTGCACTTTTTTTTTTTCATAACACTTTTTAACTTCTTTGGAATACCAAAGCCACTCATTTTCAGACTGTGACAGTAGTCCTGCATGAAACTTTGCACTTCAGCAAACCGTGGAAAATGTGTGTGAAGAGTGTATTACACATTCATCATGTCAAATCGGTGTTTGCTCTCATCTTTGTGTGCTGTTTATGTACTG
>JAVCKT010035954.1:0-37541 GCA_032273925.1 Rhynchotus rufescens | reverse complement strand
GTCAGGGGGTTTTGCCGTAGCACTTTTCCTAGCTCACTAAAGAGGTAATATTATTTTTTCTTCCAGTTCTTAACTCTAAGCTCTTGGGAAGTTCCCAGCTGTGTGTTAGGCTGATTGTAGAGCACAATGCTGTTTATAATTGGTGGCATTAAGCACTAACGCAGAACTGATGCAAGTGTTAGCACGTTGCTTAGTCAGACTTTCTGCATCAGCCAGCCTTTGTTTGTTCTGTAAAATAAGCCTTTAGACCTGTTGCATGTGTCTGTAGGTCTGAGCAGGCCTAAGGTCTACAAAGGAAGCAGGGAAAAGCAGGTCTTTCATGGGCTTGTTACTGCTTTTTCTTTCTTGCAGGTATTTAAGTTGTAGTTCTGAAGAAAAATGCCAAATATCTGATACCAATGCAACCAGCAAATCTGCCAGTTTTGAGGCTTTTCTCAAGATTCGGGGAGCATTAAATTCAGTAAATAGTGGAAACAGCTCAGTATCTTCAATGGTATGAAAGCATGGAGTACCATCAAACAAAGTATAGGGGGAAAAAATGGCTAAACAATTTCATAGTCCTCTCAAAAAATAGTTTGGTTTTTAACCAAAAGTTCTCTTTCATTTCAGAAAAGTGAGTTTTTTCTCATCACTAAAAAAGCAAAGTTCACATAACTGTGCTTTAGACAGTTCCGTGGCAATAATCTGATTTTTAAATGTAGTCTAAATAAGAGTGAACAGTCACTGCAGTCAGTCCAACAACAATCATTCTGATCTATTGATAGTAAGATTAAAATGTCTATATTAGAAGAAGGATGAGAAAGAGTAAGCTGCTTTCCTAGAGATAAATTCTGTTCTTTTCAGCTTGTATAGGCTGAAGGGACATATAAAGTTGAAAAAACTTTGCCAGGTCTCTTGACAGTCTTTGCCTGCTAGGAAAACTTTGGCTTGCAGGAGGTTGCGTAAGTACTGTGTTGCGTGAGGCAAGCACTCCATTATTTATTAAATAGCAAAGTAAACAATCACAGAAAGCCACGATGAATGGTCAGAAAAAAGAAATGATTTTTGCCTTTGGGCAGAACAGGCCTCCCATATGCACCTTTGCTTCCACGGCTTTTTCTTTTTTCTTTCTTTCCAAAATATTCTTGCATTTTTAAAGTGTGATGGTCCTTGCTGGCTTTCAGCTGTGGCAGGGCATTCTTTCTTTCCCTTCTACTAATTAAATTTCATAGAAAACACATGTAAGTCTTTATCTTACATGGGAGACTTATTCCAAATGCACAGATAATTCCTTACTTGCTTAGTTTCTTTCCTTCAAATTATTGCTCAGCCGTTAAGCTGCTTAGTATTTGCTAGAAACATGATGGAAAAGTTCAGCTCACTTCTGATCTTCTCTTCTTTCCCAGAAAAGACACAAAACCTGTCCCACACCTGAGGGCCTCCTAGGCCCTGACTGCTCTGCAGAGAGGCTCAGAAACCACATGAAGAAGGCAATGTGCCCTCAAAGAAATGTTTGCTGCAGAGCTGTACTGCTTCATGGCCCATGGAAGTAAAATGGGGTTGTTGTATTAGTGAGGCTAGAGTTGATTTACTAACATTGCGTGGGCCTGGGGAAGAGGACCAGAAGTAACCCAGGGCTGTTCCGTGCTGTCGGTCCTAGGCCTTGAGCTGCTCTGGAGGTGTGGGAGGGAGCTGACCTTGGCTTCTACAGCGTAAGCCTGAGAACAGCTGGCAAAGCCACGCTGGCAAAACCACCAAAACTGCTAATTTATATGTAAGAGTATTAAACTGGCCCACCTTTGCTAAGAAAGCGCAGCCACAGGAGTCCCAGCCTTCTGTTTTCCCTCCGAGCTTTGAGCGTTCCCCACCAGGCCTTCCTCCCGTCACTGGCACCTTGGCCTGCGGCACGGGATTCACTTTCTTGTCCCGTCCTTCGCAACGCCGGCCACAAACCTGCGGCGCGCTCAGCCACGCGGCAAAGCCAGACTGCGCTCGCCACAGCGCGCTCGCCGCGCCCAGGCTTAAATAATGGGGCTATAGAAAGGTGATAAAGGAGGGAAAGAGGAAATTGCAATAGTCAAGCTGGGAAGTAAATCAGGTATTAAGAAGGATTTCACGAGGGGAAAGGTCGGAGTATTGGCAGATCATGGCATCATTCCAGGCAGGGCAGCTGGCAGATTTACAGGCAGGGAAGATGGATACCAGCATCCTGCCACTGCCTTTGCCCACCAGACGATGTGTTGGGGAAGCAAAATGAAGGGCCACATAGTGCATCTCCATCACACCAGTGCCCTGGATGGGGCAGGCGACTGTTTCCTGACTGCTGGGTAAGGAGCTGACAACCTAAAGCACCAGCTTTAATTATCTCTGTCTCTGTGCATGTATAGCAGGAAGCATCAGCAGCTGTAAAATTACCCAGACAGGTTTAAAATCCAGGCATAATACTTTCTTCTTTGACTGCATCTAGTAGTGAATGCCAGAGGGGAGTTCTGTGAAGAAGTTCACTCTTGTATTTGTTTTTATAATTTAGAAACCTATTTTTATGAGATAATTTGGTCTGTAGACACTTTTCAGTATGCAGTATAATGACACTTGGCATTACTTATTTGTAGGATCCCAGTGTGTTAGCACTGGTCATTCCCAGAACAAAGATGTGGTACCTGCTCCTCTGAACTGACAAACACTGCCAGTAAACCTCCATCTGCTTTTCCTTTTAAAGCTGTGTGTCCCTGTTTCTCCATCTTTAATCCTGCATCAGTGATGATCTCCCTTGCTAGGAAAAGGGAACACCACAGAGATGCCCAGAGGTGACAATGAAGGAAGAGTCCTAAGTGTCTTCAGAAAGAACACACTTGTTCAGATCTTCTTTAGAAAGACCAGACCAAACCCCTTTACACTGACTATATTTCTCTATTCCTATACTGACCACAGTCATTGCACTGAGTCATATTTCACTTAAATCCTTTTTTTCTCTAATTCACTAAGCTGCCCTAATTTATTTCATGCTTACAGATACCAGGCATTTGTTCTATCATGTCTCCCAAACCTTCTCGCAGCAGCTCCTCTGCCTGTATACCTACAAGAAGTGCTTCTGTTATTTGGCAAGCATCCACTCATGTTTGTTCTCTGTTTAGCACAGCAGAGAGAAGTGGGGGAGACAGTCATAGCTGAGATTTGACAGTACTATTTTCTGATGTCTGCAGGGAGCTGCACTGCCCTTAGAAGTTGGATAGCAAAGGCTGAATAACTCTGCATCAATTCTTCAATGGTAGTGAATACCAGTGTAACCAGAAGTTATGATATCAGGGAAGTAATCTGACTTACCGACTTACCATTTCCTATTTAGATTTTTTTATCTGCTGTGACGTTTTCCAAAGCTTATGTTTCTGGGCAGTTTCATATAGAAGCAAAAACCTGGAAAAGGCCTTCTATCCCATAGACTTTGGTCCTCTGCTATCAGAAGAAACCACATCATTTAAATCCTTTCATAAACCAAAGGGTAATTAAGATTTTGCCTCTTTATTCCTAAATTCCAGATTAACATAGCTTTGGAAGCTGGAAATTAAGCGAAGAAAAAATGTTATAGCTTAGTGCTTTTACGGCTCAAAGCAATACAGGGCTACCAGCAAGCTTCCCTGCGTTACCATTTTTAATTCTGCCAGATCAATAGATTATAGTTAGGCAATTAGCCCAAATGCTTGGCCTCAACTCTGGATGTTGTAGATTGCTTCTGCTGGGAAAAGAAGTAGCATAGTCCTATTTTTCTTAGCAAGCAAACTGACAGATGTCCTGTTTCTGCAAGTACAGTAGGTTGCTTTTCTACTCACACTTCTAAGCCTATCACCATCCAAAATTGCTCAAAAAAGCTTACTGCTGCTTGGCCTTCTCACTTGCACCTGTACTTCATCTGATACCTCCTCTTTTTTTTTTTGGTAGTGCTGTTCAGATCAATTGTCATTTAACTGAGGGAGATTGAACTGTTCTCATTTAATCCTTAGATAAGATAGCTGCTAGTGCCAGTGAAGTATATGATAGCTCACAGACATAAGACATACTAGAAGATTCACCAACTCATCAGTGTAAAAATGTTAAATAGGACAAGCCTCACAGAAACCCTTTTGTCATCCTGCAGTCAACATATTTCAGCACAAACAGTGCCAAAGCCCTGAAATCTTTTCTTTTTCTACTACTTATCCAGATACTAATTGACAAAAGATTTTGCCCTTTCCCCATGGTTAGTTATTTGCTTTAATGTATTCCTTATTGAGAGCCATATCAAAAGTTTTTTGAAAAGCTGAGCAAATAGTAATGCTTTTCATCTTCTCCTCTAGTGAATCCTAACAGCTTTCTGCTTTGTAGGAGCAGTATTGATTTGGTAGTGTATGTAGGCCTGCTTTGAACAACTGCAAAAAGTGCAAAGCATGGGAGATTTGGGCAATTTGTCTGTAGACACGCTAGCCCGGCCTGTGAGGGAGGTCACGTTCCTTGCAATACCCCACTCCTGCATGGACACACGCGTTCTCTCTCATCAGAAAAAAATAAATAAAATAAAATAAAATAAAATAAAATAAAATAAAATAAAATAAAATAAACACTCTGAATTTGATTCTCCTTTATTGTAAAGTAGCCTGGCAGGTTACTGGCAGAATAAAAAGACTTTAAAATAATTTACACCCATTTTAGTATGCTACTACAGAGACACGGTGCATGTAAGAATTTATATTTCTGACTTTTGAAATATCATCATCTATATTTCATTTTTTTCCCTGTAGTTAAATGAGTAATATCTTGTCCCAGTGGAAGCCTTCACAGAGGATCCAGAGGATCTCTACCACCCACTGCATTTTTCAAGTAGCTCTGTTATGTACCAGCTGGTATCAGTCATCTGATCTCCCGTAAAAGAGCCTTGAAAGATGACTTTCCGTATCATCTTCCTCAGTTCACCACGATACATCTTCCTTCTCCCTTTGCCACACTTCTTAAATGGTCATCTTGGCAGGGACCAGCGACACATACTGCCTTTTGCTTCTGAGAGACTGAAATAATTTGTAGCTATTATTTACCCTAATATCTTTGGCACTGTAACACTCATATCATTTACCCTTTCAGTTTCATCTTTATGCCTAATGTGGCAATTTCTGCACCATTCCAAGGTGTTTCTTGTGCTTGGATGGGTGTTTCTTTTTATATACAAAGGAGATTGGCAGGGTTGGGATGTGGTGGGAGGTCAAGTCTTAATAAATCTTTGGGTTTCTGCTTGATCATGTAACTTTTGCTCTTTTTACATCACCCTTATTACAGATGGCAGCTGTGAGGGAAAAGGAAGCCACATAAGAAGTGAAAGATGATGCCAGTATTGCTGGGGCGTATGAGCAAAGTCACGGTCTGATTTCAAGAGGAACTTCACAGTGTTTGAGTTCTGCAGGTAAAAGAGAATAAAGGTAGGTAACTTGGTGCACCCACACACTGTACTGTCTCACAAAAGGAGCCCCCCTTTCCATGCGAGCTGGAGACTCAGGTCTTCCTCGGCCTTGGACACCTCTGGCTGCTCCGCTGCAGCTCCACAAGGTTCTTTGGAAGCAGCTGGGAAAGAGAGCTAAAATTAGGCTAACCTTTGTCTTGTACATAAGGCCTGAACTTCAGGACAAGGGATCCTTGTCCTGACAAACAAAACACAACACAGGTGGTGGTCGTATGTCATGGCAAATGAAAGAAACCCAAGTATATGCTACTACTGCATTGTGACAATGGATCGGTTACAGGCGAGCACAAAACACCCCGAGAGAAATATTGGGGATTTTATGATGGAAAGGGAAGGCAAAGACCAGTCAAAGAGCAGACTTATTCTAAAAGACAAGAAAAGAAACACTATGCAGATGTTTTCAAAGAGAAATGCCCAAATAGCTCACCTGGAAAAATAGAACCTATAAGACCTTGTAGGCATTTAGAGGCCAAAGGGAAGTTGGATGACTGAAAGATGAAATGGGAAAGAAAAGCAAAGCAGAGAGATCTATTTTAAAATGTACTTCTCACATTCCCAGTACAGAGTGAGATGCTACTAGAGTGCCAGCTGTAGGATACAGGGGCTGGTGCTGAGGCAGAAGCATCATGTGAATTAAAGCAATTGAAAGCCAGCAAATCATGGGGACCAGAGAAGGAATTAACCCTGATTATTAGAGGAGACTGGAAACCAAATGTCAAAGCCAAGGGCACAGAGCTTCATTCAGGGTTGGAAATTTTCCCACTGACTGTAAAAGCAAAGAAAACATGGTGCAATTCCAAGCTTCCAAATGGAGAATGGGGTTAATCCACTAGAAAAAGGCACGTAAATATCCAAAATCATGAAAAGAAGAAATCAGGTTTCTCCTACCCAATCAGAATGGAGAATGAAGGATATAGAATTAAAAACTGAAGCCTTATATGGCCTATTTTGGATGTATGCTATGTGGAACATTTTTTTTTTTTTTTTTTTTTGCTGGCTTCTACCAACTTTAATGCGATAATCATTTAGTGAAATTGAAATTTGTTGCAAGGAAACTCTAACTCTTTTATCTGGTCTATTAGAGTATCCTGTTATAAGGTGGTAGCTGCCTTTCTTAGTGCTTCTGATGCTGTCCGCTGGCATCGTCGCTGTATTCTGCAGGAGATATCTGTTCCTGGCAGGGTCCCTGTGCTTCTGTCGTGTCTCCTTGTGGCCTCTTCACTGAACACAGATTGTAATACAAGGCAATGAATCAGCAGCACAAGAAACAGTCTGATGTCCAAGGAGAGAGAAAGAAAATGTGCGGAGAAGGCTTTTAGTCCTAAGGCAGCTGTTATCTTAGTTTATATAACAGCTTGAGGGAGAAATAAAGAGCAAATTAAAGATGGTTCATTTTTCCTAGAGTCAAAAAGAAAAAGAAAAAACTGACAAATGGGCCAACTCCTTAATAGCTAGACTGTGCACACCCTCACGTGTGCTCACCCACAGACATGCACAAACGGAGTTTTATGTGCAGTGTAATGGGATGCCTTTGCCAGTGAACTGAGAGTGGAAATTAATTTGCTTTGATGGCAAAGCTGCAAGTATATTAAGAACAAAACTGAATAGAGACAAGAAATCAGGCCATTGTCATAAAATGTTGGCCTGTGTTATTACTTGGATGGAAGATCACCAAAATAAAAGCAAGTTGTTCCAGAAAATAGTTTTGGTGATTTAGTATGTAGTATACTTCCAAGTCGATACTGAAATCATGCTCCCACAGATGATTAGGAAGAGCTATGCTGTTAGAGACTCTCTAAAAGAAAGTGCTCTTTAAAAGGTCCCACAGCACCTTGCACAAGAGTAGGTGATATTAATCAAGGTGCCCAGAACAAAATCCATATCTTGGTTATTATATTCAGAAGACGTTTAGAATTCCCTGTAGTTTCTATCATCTTTGTTTTCTTTCCTGAATTATTGAGTTCTGTTGCCGTGCTCTGTTCTTCACTTTCTTAGAGTTCACCCTGGAAGTGACTGAATTCATTAGTGAAAAAAGGTACCTCAAACACTTGTGCATTCAGAATACTTACGACTGCCTTATACAGATATTCCAAATGACACTTTTATTCCATGGACTTGTATTGTGCAGTTATGTCAACTAGAAAATCTACTTTTCAAAGCTTTGGCAAGTTTATGAAAATCGTTGTTGTTGTTCTCAGCCTGCATTCATCTTCCTACAAGGTCTTAGCTCCTAACTCAGCAAAGCACTTCAAGCAGGTTAATGATTGCACTGGTTTCAACCAACTAGTAAAATTAGGAAAGTATTTCATTAATAGGCTAAATCAGCACTTTTTTTGTCTGCATTCCAAGTAAGTATGCTTCAGAGGAGCCACTGGACTCTTTAAATGATTCATGTCAGTCTGAGTAAAGGCTGGAAACTGTCTATGTCCCATTTATTCATTAGACAACTTGTAAAAACTCCCAGCCTCAGCATAGCCAGTGCATGGTTTGACTGTAGCAAAGCCAATATTTTGTTCCATCATTCAAGTTCCAGAGCACCTGGGTATTCTCTCCTGATTTGTAATACTGTCTGTATAATAATTAATTTCAAATACAGAGGATGAAAGCTCAGTATGTCTTCAGCTGGGCACCTATGTGCAGGTTCCATTCGTCAGACTGTTACTTGTGAAAGTGGTGTATTGGCTATGAAAATCCTGTTTAAACAAACCTTTCAGTTTTGATGTTTCATTACCTCAGACTCTCTTTAATTCCATGTCAAAGGGTAATAATAAGGAAGTATATGAGAGCTAGTAAGAAAAGCTGGCGTTGATAGCAGGAAGACTGAACCAACAATAGAGGTTAAAGTAGTTACAATTGCATCAGATTAACAGAGTAGCTTAGAAGGGAACGGTGTTTTATAGTTCTTTGGAGACTCCTTATTGCCTAACAGTTTTACCTATTCAATCCAGGAGTACTGACTTCTGCAATGTCAATGTTGGTTGCCTTAATTGTCTCCCTTGTAAGTGTTCAAACACGCCTCTCCATGCCTTCACCCCTGCCACATTTAATCTTGGCAGGAAACCTCCATAAATATTTCCAAAGGTCTCTTACTCTTTTTCCTTCAAACTTTCACTGATATTATGCTTTGCAATGTTTAAAAATAAGACTGAACATACTGGCCCCTGCTTTACAGCTGCCACATCCTTGCAGACTGACCAGTCTTGTTATATCCTCCTGGCCCCTGACTGTCTGTCTAGCCATATTCTGTAGGTTTTGTTCTTTGCAGTGTAGCTGAGGGTTTATCTGTGTTTGGAGAGTGCGCAGAGCAATGTAATCCTGTTCTGTGACTAGACTTTGGTTGCTCATGTAGCATCTGTGTTTTTAATAGTAATAGTAGTTGCTGGTAATAGTGATCACAAATTCAACATTATCTGTGTTGTGGATGCAGAGACTGGAACAGATACATTGCAGGTCATCAACAGGGGTGCAAGCCTCTCGAAAAAGCTGTTTCCAAAGTCAATGCAAACCCAGCAGCAGTACACTAGCTTCTGTGTATCTCCAGCCCATGCTAATAAACCCCTTTTGACTATATGTCAAGCTAGGTCAGATGTCCCTGCATCACCGGGCACCAGGGAGGACAGTGTAGGAGACTCACAAGGCTCTTCATGAAATCAGCCTGCGTGTCCATGGGCCTGTCCAACATGAAGAGCTGAGCTGTCTTTGGGCTGTGCTCACTGGCCACCCATCCTCTGGCAGGATGTATAACCTCCAGCCTTCATGTTGCAAGGACCAAAGACCTTCTCTGAACACCTCCACGTTTGAAATCTTGACACCAGCTTGGCAAGTTTTGCCAAATCTCCTTAAAATGCTCTGAAATATTTGTCCTTCTTTCCATCCCACCTTCTTTTTCACTTGCCAGAGGGTAAGCGCTCTCCTCCTGTTACTGCCACCTGGTTCAGGAGAAAGGGCACACAATTCCCTCCACCGCTGACACGAAGGTCTTGCCTGCGAATTATGTAGCAATCTATATTCCTGGTATGCTGCTGCCCTGGTTTCTGGACACAGTATCGCTAACATAGGCTTCCAAAACTCTGAGGCCGGCCACTGCTGGGCCTGGTTTCAGCAGCATGAGATGGTTGAATGGTTTCCAGAAATCCCCCCTGGATGTGTAATCACTGCAAGGAATGCTGGACAAGTCACGCTCGCCGTGAGCACGGTCACACTCCTGTGCCTGGTGGGCTCACTGCAAATTCAGTCACTGCGTCCGCTGCTCTCCGTCGCCTCCGGGCCTGGCAGTGCCACAGACACGGTTTCTTTCTCGGAAAGCAGCATTGTAGCTGAATTCTGAAACAGTCAGGAATTCTCAAGCATGGAGAGTTACATGGAGAGTGGGGATTCACAATTTGAGTTTGGAGCTAGTCAGAATTCAGGTGCTGACTATCTTCCAGCCATGGAGCGGTGGCGATCGGCTTCGCTATTGGGATCCAAAGGCTCCGGGTATGCGGCTAAAGAGAGAAATAGAAAGCGATGTTTGGCTACCCACCAAATTAAGAACAGTAACAACAACAAAATTACCATCCGTAAAGCCAGCATTTCATGGCCCTGAAGCAGTAACCATGTTGCTGTTGTTAAAAAGAAGATATAAATGGAAAATCAATTCCAGATATATCACAGAAGGAAATTAAGTGTATTCCTTAGCTATAATAACTTCTGAGGTCACCATGACTTATGCCACGTTCTCAGTTTTTGTCTTCCTTGAAGAGACATTTTATTTTAAAAGTGACTAATGAGCAGAATTTTTTGTTATTATGACTATGTGTTTTTTCTCTGCTAACAATGTTTGAGTCACACAGAATAAAATGAATCTTTATTCTCTTGTCCTTGAACTACAAGACTGCTAGTGCCCCCCATTGTGTTAATAAATATATATATATATAGAGAGAGAGAGAAGGGGGGCTTTTACTTCTCTAATCACTTCTCACTGCTGCTAGAAATAGCTCAGCAAGGACTACCCAGGCACTATACATTCATCAAAGTTGTTTTGCATTAGGCCAAGCAGAGGTCAGGCACCACAGAAGATCAGTTAAAAGCCTGGATTTTGGGTTGTGCTGCTGTTTGGTTTTTGAATATTCAGAGTGAGATTCCCCTTCCTGATAGGATTACCATCTTTAAAAATTGCTAATGCTTTTCTGTTTGAAAAGAGAGGACAGCTAAAAGTCTTCATCCTGACTACAACAACAACAAAAAAAAAGTGAGAGGGAGACATGACGTAACCAACAGCTTAAAATAAATTGCAATAGATACACAAATTAGGATAATGATTACACATGCCACATACACACGTATAACTCATTCTCGACAAGTTAAGTAATTGATTACATGCACAAATCAGGTGAATGATTGCCACAGAGATTTTCATCTCCCATAAATCTAAACGTCTGTGCAGTTGCAGCAGGACGCCTGCTTGTTTGGACACTTGCTGCCAGGGCCTCTACAGCCCGGGGGAACTGAGGCCCGAGGCGGCGACGCTTCCTTGGCCGGGCTCTGCTCAGAGCAGTGGGGACGGCTCAGAGAGACCAGCTCAGCAGGTACCGTGGTGGTGACCAGCCCCATGTCCTTGGCCAGCCTTGGTCTCTGTCAGGTAGGGAAAAGTAGCAGTTTCTGCTTGCCGTGTGCCAGTGGAGAGAAGTTGGACAGAGACATGTTGCATGTTTTTCCAGCTTCCCCCTCATCCCCACGGTGGTGGGAAGCAGTCCTGGAAAGCTGGAGCACTGTGCAAGGAGCAGCAGCCGGGCAGAAACCACTGAAGCGAGTGATTCCCAAAAATGACTGTTCTGGAAACGATATTTGCATGGTACAGTGGGAAGAGTTTTCTTTCACAACAGAAGTGGTCTCTCTCTCCACTTAGTCGCTGCCTCATCACACTAGTATTTATTAGGTTTTTTTGCAATCAGGGGCACAACACTCTCTGATTTCTGATCATCTGTCAGGATCATTTTTCTGCCGTTTTCACTGGCTACAACATTTTGGGAAGATATTTCAAAACTGTCACGTTGACAAAGTTAAAATGCTGGAGGCAGGACGTCAACAAGAACCTTGCTTACCTGTTGGGAAGCATTTTGCTTCCCGTGCTGTGCAAGGCACTGCAGCAGCACGAGGAGGGCAGAGCTCTGCCCCAGCTGCGTTAGGGGCAGGAGCGAGCAGCAGCTGCCTTCTCGCAGAGACGGTAGGGCCAATGCAATAGCCACAAAGCACATTTCCAAACGCGAAGCACATCTAATCCCCTTGCAATTATAGTTCCCTGTTAAGCCATCAAGCATGCAGAATCTAAGCCATGGGAAATTTCAGTGGGGAGCTCAGAGGACAGTTGGGAAGGCAGCGAAAGAAGCTTTTAAGGTTGTTTTCCCTAGGAAGTGGCAGGAATAACCAGCCCGTGGTGATATGCTCTGTCCATGCCACCCCTGCATGTGGCCTCCTGCCCCATAGCTCCGTAGCCGGTGGGGACCAGGACAGGGAAATAACCACGCTGGGAGCTTTGCTCTCAGCCCGGCTGCCCTTGGGAGCTGCTGGCTCTCGAGGGAGCCTGAGGCACCCAGGCAACAAATGCGGCTCTCGCCCAGGGCCCGGCAGCTGCAGGTTTCAGAGGGCAAAGTTGTTTGTCTCCTGCTGTAAAGGAAGGTTTTCCTACTTATAACACAGCATGTCATACCTTTGACAAAAAGTGGGTAAGCTTAGCACGGGCATTCGGATCAGAGATGGGGCTGTGAAGACAAGAGCTTGAATGGCTCTGCAGCCTCGGCCTGTTTTCTGCTCCATCCTGACTCACCTATAAAGTGTCTCAAATTTTATCACGTCAAAGCATTCCAGAACTTGAGGTTCCTCAGAACCATATTTAATGTCAGAAAGAGGTTAAACAAGCAAACTAAACCCCAGGGAAAACACAGTGGCCTGCTTAGGGGCAGCAACAGTCTCTCCTCCAGAGGAAATCCCACAGCAGCTGTGCCGTTTCCTCATTGCTAATGCTGCTGAAATACATCTCACCTTCCTCCTATGTGCTCATATGCGATGTCCTGTTTAAACCAGCCACCATAGACCTGCTTCTCACATGCACAAAGTAATTGCATTCTATTTTTCATTGAAGTCCTTGCCTTCAAAGTTAGACAGACTGCTGCCATCCTTCAATTCCAGCTTCCCTATCCCCACATGGCAGTAATTTCTCAGTGAAGTCAAAATCACAACCCCATCAGCAATCTTCACAGAAGGTGAAGTTTTTAAGGAAGTGTGAGGCGTATCCTTGAGTAGAATATTTTTAAAATTCTTGTATCTAAACACCTGCCTAATACCTCTATGTTTGACAGTGGATCTGCTCTTGGTGTGTTTCACATCAAAGCTAGAATGCCATTTTGATCTAGTAATCCTTTGCTGAAGTCAGGTATGCTGATCAGAATAAAACTCCCTAACTGTCTTACATGCTAGGCTACATTTTATACATCCCTTTATAGGTGTTTATTGTTGGGTATGTGTTTTGCTTAGATGTGTAAGGGCATGACATCCTTCATGCCGTGTTTGAACTCCTCGAGAACTCGTTGCAGTCCAAACTCCATACAGTGAACTGACTGTTATGTGACCTTTAGATATAATGCCATAAATCCAAGCACTCCTCCTGCATCAGTGGGGAGAGAAAAAAGAAGCAGTCTGTGAAATGGTACAGTGATCCAGGTGCTAAGGACTGGCACTCCAGAGGCCAAACATCTTTTCAATGAACAAGAAATATGACTAGGAAGCAAGGTTGAATCTTTTTTAATGATAT
This sequence comes from Rhynchotus rufescens, assembly GCA_032273925.1. Taxonomy (NCBI): domain Eukaryota; kingdom Metazoa; phylum Chordata; class Aves; order Tinamiformes; family Tinamidae; genus Rhynchotus; species Rhynchotus rufescens. The sequence goes on along the minus strand of JAVCKT010035954.1, from coordinate 24,291 downwards.
GATCATTTAAAAAAAAAACAGTTAAAGACTTAAAAAATACTTGTGTTTTATTCTGAGGAAAGTTGTTACCACGAGGCCCAAGCACTTCAAAGGGTTTCCATCAGGAAGCCCTGCTCACTGTGAATGTAATTTGAGTGATCAGCTCCATGAGAGCCATATTTTGGAATGTAGGCTCTAAGTTATGGCCGTGTTTGTACATGCCTCTCCGGCAGCAGTAAATCCTGTCTTCACCCCTAGGTATGGCGCACAAATGCAGAGGCTCAGTGCCCTCACTGATGGTGCCATCTCAACACAGGCACCCGTCTTCAAGGAAAAAAAAGGGGGGCAGAGAGAGAGAGAATGTTGGACTGAAGCAATGGTCTCATCCTGAAACTTGGCACATACGCTTTTCATCCAGAGATCTTTCATCAGAGAACATTATCATCTCCTTTAGAAAAGATGTAGTAGAATTCAAATCCATCCAAACTTTGCTAAACCCTAGGATTAGGAGTGAGATTTGTGTGGAAGTGACAAATCTCAGAAGCATGCCAGGATCTAATAGGAACAAGGAGAATCAGTCGGCTAAACACGTTCTGCCGGGCCCTTGGCAAACTGTCCTCTGCCCTAATGCACAGAGAGAAGTAGATTAGAGAAGCAAAAGGGGTGTATTACAGTATAAGAAGCTGGAGCTGGTTATAAGTATATTAGCATAACAAAAAGGAATGTACCAAGAAGGGAGAGCTGCCAAGGGGAGCGCCTGGTAATTGCAGGCTCGGGAAGAGCAAACAGGGCTCCTGCAGAGGCTGGGTGGGAGGGAGCGCAGCTAAAGCGTGCGAGGGTTTCCAGGGGGTTAGGAGAAATAAAGAAACTCTTATTCTTTCTGGTTTGATCCTGTGCAGTTATGCAGAAGAACAAAAGAGCTCAGTCAGTACTGAGCAGGGGAAATATTTCTGCATTTCCAAAGTACTTGCTGTTTGGACAGGTGATGAAGAGAAAAGTATGTGTCTAAATTTACTCCTAGGAGCCACCGGTAGAGCAGCAACTCAATAGGCCTGTCAAAGTGTGCTCGCCTACTCCAGCTGGCTCCAGGAAAAGAAGTAAAGTTTAGTGCACCTCTTGCTGCCTGCAAATACATATGTCCCCCCCATATATCTCTTGAACACACAAGCAGTGAGCCAGATAGTGCCAGGATGGCGCAGTGTCACCAAGCAGCAGCTGATTTGCTCGGTTCTTTAGCTTGCTTTCTAGTTTCACTTGCTGTGATTATTTATTTATCTATTCATTTATTTATTTATTTTCCAACCAATAGAACTGTTTTTACCATCCTTACTCCTCTATCCCAATAAATTAAACCAAAAGAGAGAAGGGATAAATAAAGTACACATGACCACCAATTTGAGATGATAATTTGGAGCTGACCAGCAACTATCCCAGTATTCTATTGAGTGAGCTTTATTTCATTTATTTCAGGACACTGAAAATGGTTTGTTCAAGGAAACATGTTTTTGTTTCAAAACAAAAACTTTGGTAGTGCATACAGTAGTTCTTTTTCTTAATATAACAGAAAAGAGACACTTTCAAAAGTTCTCCCTTTCCACAATCATCTCTGTTTCAATTGCCAAATATGATCAGAATATAAGAAGTATTTTATTCTACCTATAGCTGATTTTTTATTTAGGAGGAAATCTGACTGAAGAGGTGGAAACAATTGCCATGTTTAACTTCTCATAAGACTTGCCCTAAGTTCAGGAAAAAAAGAACACTTTATAACCACCATTTCAAAGCCTCTCCCTCCTACCTGGCACAGGCCTTTTTAAGCTCTCTGCAGCTATTTCTAAGCTGTGGAGGCTAGAAGCATTTCCCAGCACTTCTGGGCAAATCTGTACCCTGTCTCTCATCCCTGCTCCCTCAAGGCACATCCAGGAGGGATACCAGCTATGGGAGAGAATATGAGAAGCTGTGCCTGAGTACCAGCTGAGTTAGGCAGCTCCAGGCTACATACTGTATTTGCAGAAGATGGCATGAGAATTGGTGCACTTAAGTTTGTCTAGGTGTCTATAGCAGAAATAGCAGGAAAACCAGAGAGAAGACAGCAAGCAAGGAAGTAGACAGACCTGAAGAGAAGATGAGAGAAAGTTAGAGGCCAAGAACTGCTAAAAGTGACTACAAGGATGTCCTGCCCCTTGCTTCCACCTGAGCTCAGAGTGCCAGGATTCTGCTAAACAGAAAAGTTTGAAGGTATCAGACTCCATTGTCCATTTCTCTCCAAGAAAAACATGATGAAAACAGAAAACCTCTGGCTGCCTGTGTATGTCACACTGGAATAACAATGCGATGGGAACAACTGTCTCGTGAGGTTATTTATTGTGATAAAAGTGCCAAGTAGTGCAAAGAGGCTGACACACTCATTGGTTGTGTTGTTAATGCAGCTCATGCTGCTCAAACAACTCCCCATGCACTACTTCAAAAGTTACCTGGCCTTGCCACATGATCTCCAAGCAAGCGAGCCAAGGTTTTTAACAATATCTATTTTCCTGTATTTCACAGGTCAGTGCTTGTTTTAAACAAGCAATGTTCTCCCAAAAGATTTATTGTCAAAGGCAGCATAGAAAATATTTGTGCAAAACTAACAGTATTGCTTCTCCTTAGAAGGAACTCACCTCCATGCAACGTGCAAAAGAATTTTGCTTGGAAATATTCTTCTTATCCATGCAGGATCACGATCCCATTAGTCTTTGGAGCATTTCAATAGCACTTGCTCAGAAAAAGGTTTGTTCACTCACAAAACAGGCAACACCATGAAGCTAACTGCACTGACTCCAAGCAATACTTCGCCAATGCAAACTCGTGAACTGCTAGCAGCCAAATACACTTAAGATTTATTCAAACTAGAGAACTACTACCTACCAGTTCAGGTCATATTTCATCTCCTGATCCTTTTTAAATTATGTGCTTCCATAGTGCTCAGTGGCTTCCAAGTTGTGCACATGTTTCTTTAATACAACAAGTCTGCAGTTGGCAATAACTTTGGGGGTTTTCTGGATATGAATGTCACGTTTCAGTTTATTCTGTGTTGCCCACTGTTGTTTCTAGCCAATGTCAGTCAAACCCCTTACTATGTTTCTCCTGTAAGAGTGGAGCCATTCTTATGCAGACCTCTATCACTACAAACACTATCCCAAAAACAGTGCTAACAACACGGGGGGAGGTGGGGGGAAGAGTCTGCTATAAATACTTTTATTGCTGGCACAGGTGATTTACTGCCCACTTAGTTAATCCCTATAAAATAGCACAGCTGAACGCCTTTAAGTTACATGCATACAGATGACTAATTAAATACACAGTTAAATAGCTTGACCTGGCACAATTCTGACCATTAAAATCATTAAAGAAATAGAGCTTGCAGTTCCCTTGAGGCAAAATCTTCCGATGAATAATTTTGGTCTCACAAGGGCTTGAGGTAGTTGGGATGAACAGAACAAGCGAGAGCGAGAGACACGCAGCTATCTGAGCCCTTTTCTTAGCCTGTGACCCCACATCCCTGCTCTGCTCCATGAAGACTCTGGTAGCAGGACAGAGAGGACATGAGCAGCAGGGCTAACAGAAGTTAAAACAAATTAACCAGATGTAGTCACTCATATTTTATGACAAAGCCTTGCTTAAATTAAGAACTTTTGGATGGGAGCCCCCTCTGCCAACAAGACCCATCCCACACCGATCCTGTATCTTGAAAGCCTGGCACTTACTAATTTCCCTTCTTTCTTGGGCTGTTTCAGACCATCTTTGTGTCTCGCCTACATTTCTGCCTCAAGAATAAGTTAGCCAGGATGCAGACTGGGTGGAGGCTGACAGCCTTCTGCTCGTGGCGAGTGGTCTGTGAGAATATAGGCCACCTGCAAGTGAATTTACCTAGAGGCTACCAGTATGAGAATTGGGTTTTTTTTTAACAAATGCTTCAAGACAAGCACAAACTCCCTCATTCTCCTTCTTTCTCACAGTACATTCGTCATGCTCCTTCCCTTGAGGCTGATTAACGCGGCCGTTCTGCTGGGATGCTGATTTCTTGTGGTGCTTATGGGTGGCTTGAGCTACATGAAGAGCTGCATTCTGGTGACAAGAAAGAGAGTTTGATTAAAACAGGAACATCCTTGAAAGGATGAGACATTCAAACCTGTGCGTTCATTAGAAAGTTTGCTCTGCATTTTCTACGCTCAAGAGTTTGCCACTTGCCCTCCTGTTTGCTGCTGTGTGCTAGACTAGAGCAGATAACTTGCTGCTACAAACCACAGCTCAGCCTTTAAGATGACTGTGCTCATTTCAATAGATCTACTTCTTCGACAGAAGTGCTATTTCAACAGAAGCAATTAAAAAGCTGTGCCATTATGGCAAGGTACCCACTTCTATCAAAGTTTCATTTAGCTTATCGTTCTGCTTGACTTTCTGGAGTAAATTTTTGAACAGGAAAGGGGATTTTTTTTTTACTTACTAAGAACATTTCTCTCTGAGAAATAACCTTATTAATTAGAAATGTTCTTGTGTCATACAGATTGTAAAACTGAACTACCATGAAGTTTTTGACTTTTTCAGAGGACAGTAGATAAAGCTCTCTCACTTTCGTGCACTAATTACCAGGGGAAAAGAATTATGCCATATGTGAAAACATCACAAATAGTGAACTATACTGTGTTTTTAGTGGTGATGTTAGCATTAATAGAGCCCAAGCCAAAAATCTTAGCAAAATTATTGTAGCTACAGCCTAAGGTGCATGTGTACCCAAGGGAAGACAAAAACAAATGAAAATCTGATTTATGTTTACCAAACACAGCATGAAATGATGTTTTGATTTTATATGAAGTTCACCTTTTTTTGCGAGCGACTTCATTTATCATAAGGCATTGTCTAGGAGTCTGACTGAAAGCAGCTTGCTGGATTTCCCAGTAAACAGAATCCAGAGGCGAATATGAATGCACTGTTAGATGCACATACTCCTATTCACTCATCTGCAAAGCTCAGGTGATGAAGTTGTAGGTGAACGTGCCATTGCTTACACAGCTGAGCTGCTGACCAAAACATGAGACACAGACATGCAGCTGATACTGTTCCATTGCAAAAAATGGCAAGGAAGGGTTTTCATGGAAATTTGACTGACACAACCACACACACACAAAAACTTTCAAAACTACAACTTCTTTTGTAGATATTGATACTTCTCACCCATTAGGCAGCAGTCAGCAAGTGTTTTGCTCTGCTTTCCTATTTCAGGAGCAGCTGATACTTTCTCTTTAGCTACAAGGTGTTGATCCCAACTATCTCTTTGACTGCACCAAGCCTGCTTGGTCAAATGGGCAAGATTATCAAGGAGCCACTCTGTAACATTTAGAAGTGATGCCTCCGATGAAGACAGCCCATCAAAGCATTTGCTTTGAGCGTGGGCAGAGCAGCAGCAGCTGCAGAGCCAGAGTCACCTGAGGCCAAAGCACTAGGCCTATTACAGATCACGCGTAGCATTTTGAATTACATCCTGAAGGGACCTGACATCCATTATAAACTATGTGGAGCCTTTACACCTTTATGGCTCTGCCATTTTTTACAAGCATCCACTTACTCCTTTTAAGAGAAAACTCTGTCCTTGAAGTTCGGAGCACTGCAAAGCTGAAACATTTATTCCTGTCAGCTTTAACACTGCTCTGGTAGCTCCAGAGACCTTTTCTTTTTCCTAAACATGCTTAGTTTTTCCTGTGCAGCATAATAAAAGGTGCTTTGGAGAAAATATTTACCTCCGAGGCAGTCTGGGCTAAAATGAATGCTGGAAAAGTTGAGAATGATGAGGCAGAAAAGCTTTCACCAAGATCACAAGGGACACAAGCTCACCAGAAAACAACCAGCTAGAACTGACATTGATCATCTTTTCATCTCTTCTCCACTTCTTCCTGTCCTCCGAAGCCGGCGAGCTCTTGGGGCTCCCCACAGAGCCAATTTGGCGAGGCAGGCAAGAGCATGAGGGCAGCTCCCTCCGAAGGGCCATGCCTCTGCACGAGGCATTCCTGGGTGACCAAGGCATGAAAACATCAGCTTGCAGCTCTGCACGTGGTCAAGAACGATGCTGCTCACGCACTGTTTAAGCCTTCACCTAGCAGGTAAGAAAATGCAAGGGAAATAATAACAGCTTCTTAATGTAATTTATTTGTTCATAATCCCACTCTGACAACTATGGTATCTTCTCCAAGTTTTTACCCCATATGTGTGTGTGTAAATATATATATACATATATATATATATATTTCCTTGCTACCTATCTGACTTGCCTTATAATAACACTGACAGTGCTCCTTGTTTCTGGGAACTTTGCCTTCCTGTGGATACAACATCCTATCTCCCTTTTATGAATGGAAATTAAGGATCAGGTGAGAAGTTTTTCCAAGGCCACACAGAGCACTGGAGCAGAGCTGCAGAAGACCCCAGTATCTGCAGGTAGAATCTATCCTTTGCACCTTTCCAGGAGAAATAGTGATATGGTTGCCTGGCCAGGAAGCAGGAGCAATATCACACTACTTTGTCTGACCAATCATCACATTTATATGTCACATCTTTAGGGCACGCCTCACCAAATAGCAGAGGCTTTTTTGCTGAGAAGCCTTGTGATTCACTGAGTTGATATTCACCTTTCTTTTCACTGGGATGCTTAAATATATATATAAATAAATCATATTCATGGGTATACTCATAAGAAGTTGATGAACAGCATTCAATAAATGTTTGCAGGGGTATTTGCACCAAAATTGCCCTTCTGTCTGTTGTTTAAATTCTAAATTGATTGAACACTTATGAATATTAGCTGGTAATTTGTGAATGTAAAATAGGCTTATGTAAGATGCTCACCACCTGATCAGGAGGTGGACACAATGCCTTGCAACAAAGATGAGAGCTGAAGAATGTTGAATTTTCCTATTAACCTTTCTTAGTGTTTACTTAGTGTTTTTGGCCCTTAGTGTTTACATTTTTTTGCACATGCATCTCATGGAATGCAGAACATAAATAACCCCATAAAAATGTGACTTCATGGGAGGAATCTCCAAACAGAAATTAGACTGTGTTTTAAGTAAGTTGTGTCTAGTTGCACAACAAATAGTTTCCTTGCCTCTAATAAAAACTGGCCAGCAGAGATCAAATAGCACCTATGATATTCATTTGTAAATGCAGTCTACAAATAATATTCTTGAAACCTTTGGAAGTAAATTCCAATACTTTCAAAGAAAGCACAATTGACTCCAGGATGTCTGAGCAGAAAATGAGACAAAATGGGCTGAATAAGATATTCTCAGTGAATTGTCCCTTTGTCTCTAAAATTTGATAGAAATCTTCTTGGGGAAGTACCTTTTTAAATAGATAACATGCTGCTACATTTCAGGGAAAAAAAGAAAGGTCTATTAAGCTTCTATTAATGAAACATTCTGAATTATCGCTACTGTAAAACTTTATTTAATGGATATATCAAGGAATAAGCAGGAAAAGAGTACTGGAAACACCTGTTTTGAATGACTTGCATGTCACCTTTTAATTTCCCTCTATCCCCCCTCACTGACCCACAGTGAGACTCCTGCATTACTGGTTCCACATTTGAGTTAGTTCCAACTCACAATTTTTATTGGATGGTTTTGGTTTTCCCTGTTTCCATAATTTTGATGATTACACTCCCTGGCAATTCCTTTGGGCTTTGTTTGTAGTCTTTTCTGGCTTGTGGATAACACACACTGCAGTATTTATATCGTCCTTTTATTTTCCTACAACCTAAGTTTTTGTTTGGTCTCATGGGCAAAAGCAGGAGGAACAAACAATGCCATAACTCCTTGCAGTATATTTTGAAATTATTGCCATAAAGTGTCAACTCCATTTTAAAATCCAGAATTTAAGCATACATTAGGTTGCATACAGACTGAAAAAATAGAATAGAGTGAACAGCTTATTTGAAGTGGTGCTTCTCCAGCCTAAGCATCTGCTGACAGGCAGCTCCGTAGGGCGGGAAGAGCAGCCTTGTCCTGTCACGATCTTTCACCTCCTTGTGAGATGCGGTGCCAGGAAAAGGAAGGAGCAAAGCTGCCGATCTACACCATAAAATAATATTCAAAATTGTTAAATTATTATGTGTCTGGGACAGAGATCTGCTATTGACAATACACTTCCTGGTTGGTAATTTATGGTGGCAGTGCAGCTAGCGCAGCCTTCATGTGAGCCGTGTCACTGTGAACAGTTGGGGACAAGTCACAGGAAGGTGGTTACACAGGAGCTGCAGCAGCGGGTCACAACTCTGGTTTGTTCCCACACTTGGACACCCAGCCCAAAGTCATGGGGAGAGGATGGATAAAACTCCGAAATGGGAGAAAATCGACAGGAAAGAAAGCTTGTTTGCTGAGACGTGACCCACCACAGGAGGGTGTCACCAAAGAACATTTCATACCACCTCATTGACTACAAAAGAGCAGGTTGGTTTTGCTCGCCTATTAGTGACTCTAAGATGGGAAGCTGGAGGAAGAAAAGAGGGAATTGTAGCTCCTTTCCTCTATTCATTTCATCCTGTAGCCCATAGCTGCAGCATTTCTTGCGCCCTAGCCCCAGCAGGTTCTTGCAGCGGGGTTTTCAAAGCCATTTGGTTACTGGAGTTTGCTATTCCGGTGTCTCAGCTAATTCCTCATCCAAGACGAGGCTGCAGATTCTTCCTCTGAACAACGCAGCTAAATGGGGAGCCGTTTTAATGCAGCAAGAGTGATGACGGGTGTGATGTGGGAGGAAGCAGTTACATATGTTGATTCTCCTAAACCAGACCAAAAGGACAAGCTGTTCAAGCCAATACAGCTCTGATCTATAATGAGACCAATTATATCTGAAGCTCCCTAGGCACTGACAGAACGGGAACATTTACAAGCCTGCGTCTCCTCGGTTCGAATTAGCTAACGCGGACCGAGCGCCAGCGGCTGCCTTTGCTCCCGCTCTGCTCAGAACGCAGCCGCTCGCCCCTGCGGCGCGGTGTGCCGAAGTAAAGGTGCCAGCGCCCGTCGGAGATGCCAGGCCCGGCTCCTTCCACACGCACACAGCTGGCGCCGCTGTCACTCGCCGCCGAGCGCGGCCGCCGCAGCCCCGCTGCTCGCTGCCCTCGCGCCTCCTTTGAGGCCTCTGCTGCCTTGTCCGCCTCGCGCTCTGTCTCAGCAGGCTGCTCTGCTCAGGCTTACCTCAGGCTCGCCTCTGGCACCTGCTTGTAAACTCCGTCACTCTTGCAGCCCAGGCACCTACCATGCAGCAGCACAACATCTGCTCTGCTCATCGGCTGCTGCCTCCTAAGCTCACGGCATCTTATCAGAGCACAGACAAGACTGCAAGTTTTTCCCTCCAGTACCTATCTTTTAAGAAATGTAGCTGTTTTTTTTAAATGACTATTGACTTGTCTGTCAGCCCATAGAGCTATAAAAATATTGCCTCTCCTTCTCTACAAAAAATATCACCTCTCTTCTTCTCCTTCTTCTGGATCACATTTTCTTTTAACCCAAATTCAGTACCTCAGCACAATTGCTTGAAATACAAACATGGTACCTGAGCATCCAGCACTGTTTCACTGTTTCACTGTTTCACTGTTTACAGCATAGGAAGAGCAAGAGCAAGAGAGGGGACAGAAGGCAGAAGGATGTGGGTAGGAAAGCCAGAGAATTGCCCCTGAGAATTTGCCCTGCTCATCACACCTAACTGAGGGCCTATAGAAGCCTGTATCACTTGTTATAATTTCATTATAGCCCATGCAACCCGTGACAAACTGGCACAGCACTTTTACACTGTGTGGCTTCAATGCTGTCTGTCAGCCCAGCTTTGCTGACTGTGTTCAAGGAAGAATTGAGTCAAGGAGCCTCTTGGGCATTAAAAAAAAGAGAAAGGGGAGGAGAGGAAGAATTTGCAGTGACAATGTGACTTCTTCAGATTCTTCATCTCCTTCCTCTCTTCCCCTCCCACAACCTATTCCTCTATTAGGTTTTCCAAAAAAAATCAGATATTTTGTATCCCCAGCAGCCCAGATCTCCAGACACAGCACTCAATGTTTTTGATGATCTCATAGCAGTCTCCAGAGCAAAGGATAATTGCTGCAGATTTTACCATTATTTTTTTCTAGAATAATTCCCTTGTTTTTCAGCACCCTGATAATCAGCTTATGGCTCTTAAGCAACCTGAGGACTTCAGTGATTCCACCTCCTCTCATGTTTCCTTCCCAGGTTGCAGCTCTGTTGGCAAAAGGGCAGAGCCCTTTTTCTATCCCCATTTAGGGCATCCTGCCCCTTTCCATCCTACCCAGCTGCAAGTAGAGACTACAAAACTGGTAGCAGGAAATTTGGGTGGACATCTCTTTGCTCCAGGGTAGACACAGACACAATGTACTTCAAAGCTACTTTTCAAAATATGAAATTATTATGATTATTTATATAGCAGGTTTTTTTTTTTTTTAATTTTCATTTTAATTAACTCATGGAGCACTAAGTATTCCTGGTCATTGTTAACATCTAGGAAGATCTGACTGGAGAGAAGAGGCAGTTGGCCTCCACTGAGGGTGAATTCACTGTTTTCTTTACATAGCAAGATAAAGAACCAAGTTATAGATCTCCCACCTTTGCAAGAATGCTGGTATAAATCTAAGATGAGACATGATAAATATGCCAGTTGCTCCTAACTGTCAGTCCATGAGCATATCAAAACTTCAGAAAGAGTGGAGAACCTATAATAAAACCTTGCTCAAGCTATCTAAGATTCCAAAAGCCTTGTTTTCTGAGACATGAGGATACGTTTATACATTCCAAATTGCATTGATTCAGTTATCAATTTCACTAATTAGTGAAATAATTTTAATGTACCCCAAGATGTGCATTATTCAATCAACGTCAAATGAGGCTGTCAGAGAAACTCTTCCATTTCATTGACACATTAATGATACCTTTCCAGATTGCTACAATTTTGATTGAAATTTTTTTAGAATTGAAAGTTTTTCAAAATTGAAATTTCCAAGAACCTTATTTTTTTGATATTTGTTACAATAATAGAAATCTTGGATCAGACCCATAAAACTTCTCTCTCTCATATTTCTTCAGCCACAAGCGATGAAGGACCAAAAAATATTGATCATAGGAAACTGATTGGAGAGTTATGCTGGGGAATAAGGCGTCTCCTTAAATATGTTACAGTGTAAATAGGAGCACTGGGTGAACCACTGATTTTTGGTTCATTGGTCAAACTAGAAAACAAATTACATCTGACTTGACCCAAAAGATATTTATACTTTTTTTCCTGGTGAAACGAGCTGAAATTAACATTTAAAAGAATGCTTTCTCTTGGGCAAAACAATGACTTTGAAATTGAGCATGTTAACATTTTTGTGGTTTACTTGAACTTTTAAAAGTCAACAGGAAGCGGGAGATCAGAGTTTTCTTCAGGGTAGATCTATCCAGTGGGAGAAGGTTGCTGGGTGCTTTTGCCTCAGATCTGACTGCGTCTGCCCTGTTGTGCCACACAGGTCTGCTTTCCCACATAAATCACACATATTTTTCCCTATAGTTTCACTCAATAAACAAATTAATTTGTCCTTATTCTTTTTTTTCCACATGAATTTGCTATTTATTCATTAGCTAAAACATATTGTTTTTTAAAAGGTGGGAGAAAGCTTTACGGTGTTCATGTGCTAAAATCATGCAAGGGAGGCAAGCTATGCAAGTATCTTGACACCGAAGGGTCAACTGCACTCAGGAATATAGTAAATCAGAAGAAAATGGAGATTAAACACTGCAAAAAAATATTCTTTAGATTATAGCAAGCCCTGTCCCTTGGGTTAAATAAGAGTGGATTACCACGCTCCCAGCCTAGCACAGGGAATAGTTAGGAATTTGCAGAAAGATGGGATAGAATATGTAGATCTTTGACATTTCACATCTATGTGATGCTATGAAATTCTTCTCTGGAACTGTTTAATAAGCCAGAATTAATATTGCTCTTTCTCATGAAAATGCAAGAGCATTTTCCTTGTAATGTTGTCTGGAAATGTTTCCTCTGAACCACAGGAGATAGCAAAAGCAGAAACTTTAGCCACATCATTTAGAAAGTATAAAAATTCAATAACTTCTTAGTTTTTTACCATGTGTCAAAGATATCCGAGGCTGTTCCTCAAAATAGCTTGCCTGTGTGCTTTGTAACACATGCTGGAATTTCCCTTCTCCTCCTCCACCCTCACTTCATCTCTAAATTCAAACACCGATGAGCACAATCTGTACAAAATTGTGATATTATAGTAAAACCACAGATAATTCCATTCTCTTATTAAAAATGCATTCAATTATCTTGAGGTATATGTTGCCCCCATTTGTTATACCCTGTTGTTACAGCATTTTATAGTCTTTCTAGACAAACTCTTTTTCCAAAGTGCACTATCAGGCAAAGTCATGCTGCTGAACAGTATCACCCATTGATTTAATTACTTCAAGGAACCTTTTAAAAATCCTACATTCCAACACTCAGAGGATTTTCTTCAGTCTTCACTGAGCCTTGAAGCCAGAGAGGTGCAAATGACATAGATGTCAGAAAATCAGAACTTTTCTTTGCCTGTAAGCATTGAGCATTCACTTTAATATTTACTGTATTATTTTACTAATTAATCCTAAACTTCTCGCAAACTAGGAAAAATCATGTCTTTGACTGTGTTTGACTAGGGTCTTGCCTGTTCATTCTTGCAGTCACAAACTTTTGGGATTTCATTTCTCCAGGTACTGACCACCTTTTTTACCTGATTGCTATTTAGTAGATTATTCAAGGCAACTGCTGTTGCCAGTCCCCATCTCCAGATAAGGTCTGTTTCTTCAATCTGTGCCTTGCACTGCACTTGTTAATACTCTAATCACGTAGACATTAATCAATCAGGCTCAAGGGTTAGTTGTAAACTCACTTGCCTATATCTATAAATGACTAATGGGATTTGAAATGCACAGTTCATATACATCTTTCCTTAAATGCCACTATCACCTGCATTTTTGGCCATCCAGGAACATGACTTTTTTTTCTTTTTCCTCCTTGTGGATGACTGTGTGTCTCTTTTGATGAAGGTGGCCTTTGATGCAGCCTCAGAGCCACACACACTGGTCTGCTCCCACTGCCAGCTGCTCTGATGTTATGAAGGTCACTGGACCTGGAAGAGTGGCACCAGCTAAGTCAAAATTAGCAGGTTTTGGAGATGTAGCTAGTGATACCAACAGCAAAACTCACATTGCCTTTGTGACCTGTAGTTTGAGCTGTGCTGTGTACTTAAAAGATAAGAGCTAAGTAGTCAATGTATTCCCTGAGTCTTAGTCTATCTTCTTGAAGGATTTACAGTAAAGCTACCACTTATTGCCAATATTGATTGACTGTTTTGATACTGATACCCACTTAAGACCAGCTACTGCATTCACATCAGCTGTCTGTCACAAGACACTGGGAAAAAAATGTCAGTCTCTGTCAACCTGGGCTGGATGGGAACCAATAACCTAAATGTAGAAAATCGCGTGTTCTGACTACTTATCCTCTGTGCTGCCCAGGTCCTCAAAATAGCTTCTAAATGAGCTGGGTGTTTAATAATACACCATTTCACTTGAGTGTTTGACTGTGCAAGGGGACCTGTGCCAATGAACTTAGGCATTTATTAAAAAATTTCCCATGCAACTTTTAAATAGAAAATGAGAAGGGAGAGAAGGGAAAAAGCCTGTCAGTCTGTCAGGCCACCTGACTCTGCAGCCCTGCTGTGCTGTCTTCTGGCCTTAGGCCAGCAATCAACACATGAAGTTTTTCTATGTTTTTTTCTATTGTATATAGTTTTAAATATATATCCATATAGTATTATACATCTCTCTTGTATTTTCTAAACCGTGGAGCTACAATTTGCTCTATCACATCTCCATGCATCTTCCTTCTAGAAAGTAGTTGCTAAAATACAGGGTATTATGTGTCCATTATTCATACTAAAAAAAAATCATTCTTTTACATGAAACAAAGAGAGAAACTCTTTCAGTCTAAGCAACCTATGTAGGCAGCTTTATTCAATGCTGCAGCCATCAAAAATGGTGGGTAGATTTACATACAAGCTGGGAACTTTGGTTTCCTTTTGAAGCCAACTGGGATTTTCAGAAGAGCATGGTAACCTAGGAACAGCAGCTGACAAGACTAATATCCTAGGAAGACAAATGAAAATCCAAACAAAACAAAAAAACAAATACCAGGCATACCAGGCTTAACTTTCTAGGTTTATTAGAAAGCAATTGGTACAAATAAATTGAAAGTGAACTTTGCATGTCTTTGCTAACAGTCTGGCATTGAAGGTTTAATCAATGAATATCGTTCATCTTCTAGAAGGAGAAAAAGAAAAATTAGCTATGTTGTTGGAGTGATGTTTCCAAACATATTCAGTCATGGTACAGCTTCTAAGAGTAATCTTTTTAAGAAAAAAATCCAAAATTCTACAAACCCTATTAAACAATATCCAAACTTTTTATGAATAAAAAGGCAATACTAGAAAACTTTCCACGGTTTCTTATGATATTTTTTTTCCATCTCCTTCTAACAGAATTTAGGCTAAGAATGATTTTAAAATATCTTTGGTGAAGTTGTGATTTCACAAAAAATCTTCCTTTATCTGAATATTCATGTTCACAAGGTGTTTTTTTTCACTGCGGCTACCAGCTCCCCACCATGTACTTTTTCCTCATAGTGCCTACACCCTTCTCCAATACCCAGTGGAGCACTCCACTAAAAAGCTCTTTTAAGACACTGTGTAGCATATCTGGATCATGCTGTTTAATATTTTAGTCAGTGTTCTCCTCTAGTTTGAATAAGTGTCATTTTAGTAGGGAAAAAGAATTCAAGTTCCCTCTTAGGTCTGTTGCTGCCTACCAGTGAAGTCAGAATGTGCATTGGATTCAGCTACCTGAGTTTTTATGATCTCTGATGAGAGAGAGCTTTAACAGCTCAGTGAGACACTTTGCTCTGTAGGTATCTTATTTTCCTTTCCAGTTCATTCACTTACAATTTTTATGCATTTAGGCTACCATTTGCAGAGTTTTGGGAACTATCTCTAACAACACAACCACTACTCCTGATGGTATCTTACTGTAGTAACTTTACTGCTAAAGAGTCACCTCTGCATGAAAGGCTGCATTTGGTACAAACTACTGGGCAACTGATTGCGTTGCTTAGAAATGTTCTATGATACCAAGCAAGAGTATCAAAATTCCATTGGATATGAAATTGGGGAAAAGTAAAGGAGCAGAAATGCTGCATCGAAGATTATTGTCATAACACTTAACTGGGAATGCAAACACAGCTTGCATGAAAGCTTTGAATGTTGCTGATGTGGTCCTGTGTTTACATACCAGTGGTTTGTTATAAATCTTCTCCCAGAGAAAAGCAAAATAAAATCGCTAGCATCATTGCCTTAAAATAGCTTTTTATTGTTCTTGAAAGTGAATGTGAGTCTTAAATTCCCTGCTACCATATAGAATGATCCCACTTTCCTGACCTTCCCCAGCAATTAAAAAAATAAATAAATTATCTCACAAATATTACAGGGTACCCCTGGGAAGACCTTAAATTTGGATTTCTACTGCCTTTGCAAAAAGAGTATCTCCTATTTTGGAGACTTCATAATATGAGGCATAGATAAAGCATGTGCACTAGCATCAACAAAAAATCTTTTAAGTATCCTGCTATATGTAGTAATTTTCACCCTACTGATCTCCATGATCTGTATTAAATTCAGACTTAGTCATATCTCCTCCAAGATGCTGCACAGCTTCTTTCCTCCTCCCTTCTCCACTACCCAGTCCCTTCCTAAATCTTCCATTGCTCATTTTAACTCACATGGCCTTCGGCTGTAGCAGTAAGAATCTGTGGCTACCCTGAGAGTTTATCTCCATGAGCCGTTTACTGAACTAAGAGGTGTCTAGCAGATGCAGTGAGGATGCAGTGCTCTCTCAAACCTATTAAGCCCAAAGAAGCACTTGGCAGTTCAGAATCTCTGTTCCTGCTATTGCTAATTCCATGAATCACCATGAGGCAGAGGCTCTTCCAAGATCTGAGAAATCATAGCTTGTCATCCCTAGAAGACAGAGCCTAAAGTTCTGGAATCAGCCCTCTGAGCACTATTTATACTTCCTCCTGTCCTTCCCGTACAGTCTTCAACAGGCCTCTACAAAACGAGGAGTAACTCCATTCAGTGCCATGGAGGGAATGCTGCTCTTCACTGGCACGTGCATGGAAAAACACCCAAATTCTCTGGCAATCTATTGCCAGATATCCTCTGTGCATATCTATTCAAATATGCAACCAAGAGGAAAAACTTCCAGAAATGTGATAGCAAATATGTTGACTGAACATAAGTATAATAAACTTAACACCTCCAAAACACTCTACATGAAGCATTATGACATTTTCCATTAATCTGCCTCTTCCTACATGCCCAGGAGAGAAGGTGGGTTTTGCAGACCATCCAGAAATCCATAATCTGGGAAACCACCTGGGAAGACTGAGCACAAGGTCAATGACCAAGTGTAGAGGTCCTTATCACAGCCCTCCTCTCTCTCATCCAGGAAGACTTTATCTTGAGCCTTTAGCTGGCCACGTTATCCATTTTTCCAGAGCATCCCTTGTATTCCTTTCTTTCCTGGGCTGCAGAGGGGCTGCTGCACACCTGCAAAGGAATCAGAGTGCAATGGAGTTATGCAACAATTCCTGTGAACTCTTGAGTGCTCCCGTGTCCACTAATACAGATGTAGAAACACAGCTATAGACACAGAGCCTTAAATAACCTGGCCCCAGGCCACTCAAAGGTATACGAGTTAAAACTGACCCACTCAAATCTCCTTGTGCTTTTGCACTTCACTGAGAGGTACCCGATACAGTGGGGGAGAGCTACACCTAGGGACAACATCTGTGTCAGGGGGCTTGCTGTCTGAATAAACTCTCTGCAGCTGCATGGTTCTTGTGCCTCTCAGCACAGTCCCCCTCAGCACAGATAGGCAACCTGAAATCCCAAGGAATCCCGGGTTTGGTTGGGACTATGAACAAAGGTAGAGCAAATTTAAAAAAAAAAAAAAAAACCTCAGAAAAAGACCACACATGCTCAGATCTGCAAAATCTGTAAACCAATAATATGTATTTCTCCTAAGACAGAGAAGGAATACTAGAAAGCCTTAAATCTGTGCAAGGCAGCCATGCTAATATAGACTCTTCGGTCTTCTTTTTGGCTCCTGGTCTGCTGTAGCTGTTAGAGCTTCCGAACTGCATGGACATAGATGTTTGGATTTAACTTTAGAGAAGGGCTGTCAGAATCATGCGATATTTCAGAGTTTGACAGCCTGCACAATTCACGTCAGAAATTTCTTTTTCTGTACAGTAGTTGCTAACAGGAACATAACAGCCTCCTACTGTTTTTGTGCATGTTTAGTCTCTGAACAGCATGGAGACATTGATGAGTGATGAATAGAAGACCCTTTTTTACTCCTGTGAAACTCCACTAGTGTGCTTTAACTTTAAATTATGGGACAGTTTTTTCCCTGGCTGATATCCTGTGGTTAGTGAACCTGCACGTAGGATGCAAGGTAGATGGAAGAGAAGCTGGTCAGAAGCTGGATCTCAGCATTTTCCATGCTGCCAGTTCATTAACAATGCCAAGAGCATGAAATCAAATTATTGCAGCTTGATTCTTTTTTCTCCATCTAAAATTGTCAGTTACTTAAAAATAGATTTAAGTGCATTTGTCCAGGACCAGATGGGCTCAGACATCTTCAGTCTGAGGATACATGATGCAAATGTAGCCAAGGTCATATAAGAGAGACTTATTTGGCAGAACCATTCACAGTCCTTGCCTAGGCCATACAACTTCATCTATGCACATAATGCTTTCTCAGTTGGATGGAACAGTTCTTTTTCATCTTATTAGTATTTTCTCCTTTATTATCTTTAAGATTTAGCTAGTCACAGGTTTAAAAAAAAAGGAAAAAACAAGCCTTCTGAAACATACTTTATAGAACCCTCTCATGGTCATTTACTTGCAAGAATGGATCCAGAGATGACAATAATTCTCTGACCAAGTTTGGATTTTAGGGGTGTTTCACCTACCTAAGTCGCTGTAGGCGTTATGAAACCTCCACAATTTTGATATCTAAGCAGTAATTAGGAGACCAACCACTGCAGTCTGGTCAGGGATGCAGTGGCAAAGCCCTGTGGGTTAACTTGTCTTCAACTCTTCTGAAGAGACAAAAGATTTCTCACTCCAGGAGGGGGCATCCAGTAATATTGAAAAGAATCGTGTTCTTCAGAAGTCTTTTGACAAGAAAAAAAAAAATCAGCATAACTCCTTCTGAAAACTAAGGCATATACAAAATTGCAAGAGGTAAAAGGCAGCTATTTGCAGCCTCCTTTTGTATTACATTTCTGGATATTTGTCTTTCTTTTCCCTGCCTAAACCAACTGTGTTCTTACCATAGAAGTGAACATTTTTTGTACCTGCATGACACTCTGAATTAAGCAAAAAATAGGAAAGTAAGCTTTTCAATTGTTTTTGCTTTTTTTTTTTCCATTGAAGAGTATAAAATAACCTAGACCTGTTGGGTTAACACTTTTTATAAAATTCTCTGAAAGACTTGCTAATAGCAATTACAAGCGCATTGAAAAGTAGAAGTGGCTGCATCCAAACTGTGAAGCTCAAAAGTCTCTATTGGAATATCTATAACCTATTCCTTTGTGCATCACTCTGGAAGAAAAAAATGCCTAAGTTTTTGAGGGCAACCTGGCAATATGCTGTAGTTTTGGACCTCCACATTTTTTTAGTGAGTGTAATGAATGCTGGTAGCAGATTAGTATCTCTAAAGTCTGCTCTGATGTTCCTTACATTCCCTGGAAATGTGGTGCCTAAGGCCTTGGCAGTTGTGTGAGCCACGCTCCCCCAGGGAGCACTAACATGCCAGAGCTGCAGGAGCTGGACTGGGAGGAAGGCTCTCACCAACTGCCTGCCTTGGCAGGGCTGAGGTTAACAACATTTGCTTCTACCTCCAGGCTGTAACCAAGCAAGGCAGCGTGGCCTGTATTGCAACGTGGCCATTTTTCAGCTTTTACCACAGGAATGCAGGACCAAAGGCGTTTGTTTTGCTAGTGAAACTTCCTTGATTTCCAACAATTAGGTGCAGAAATGGAAGCAAAATGATAGAAATGGAGGTTTGCTTGCTTTGTGTTGCACGGGTTTCTGGAGCTTTTCTTTTAAGCATTGCAGGAGATCATGTCCCAGTTCTGGAAAAGAAAGATAAATCAAACCACTGCACCTAATCACTTTCCCTCCTCAGTCTTGCCTATGTCTTTTCTTTCTCAGGATTGACGTCCTGAAAAATGTTCTTTAAGTGCCACGATGTTCCGTGCTGGCCACAGTAGCCCCGATGTGTGACACGAGGTATGGCAGCAGCCCAGGCATCGGGCGGTGCTGCCCAGCCCTCCCCAGGCCCAAGGGTATCTTTTGGAAAAGAAACACCGATGCTCTGATCAGCCCTTGGTGCCTCCAATACAAATTAACCATCTGAATCCCACCACGTTCCACTGGGACCGTGCTCCCGGCCTTAGGAGGAAGGGATCATCTGTGCGGAGTTTGTTTGTTTGCTTTGTGGGTTTTTGTTTTGTTCCAAGTCTTTTTGTTTGTTTGCTTGCTTTTTTTGCAATGATTTCACAAGCAGGCTTGTTCAAACTGAGATGGCACGATAAGGCACGGCCGCATGTCAGCCGCAGACTTGAAGCCCTTCTCCCTGTGCTCCAGCTGCCCTCGGCCAGGGCGGGAGGGAAGGAGGGCATCCTCGCTGCCCCTTTCTGTGGGCACCAAGCCAGCTCCTCACCCAGAGCAGCCACATTTTCCTCGTGTTTCATCGTCTCCATCCAGCTATGATTTTCACTTATATGGATCAGTGTAACAGTGCAGTGAATCATCTCAGTGCCAAGCGAGCTCTCCTGGCCATTTCAACTCCCTATTGAGCCGTAGCCCCAAAGAAGGATAAAAAGAGCCTCTTTTGAAGAAGATACCACATGGGTGGAGTACAGATGGAAATGCAACACTGCTAAGGGCATACAAAAGACCCATACATGCTGTAGGTTAAATGACTTACAGGCATCTCATGGTCTCTAGGAAGCATCAGACTCTCAAAGAGCCAAGTGAGTATGCTGGAAGTAGCTACCATGGTGGTGGATTGTTAATGGAAGGAGAAATTGGAAAATCCTGCTGTATTTTTCTCAGTGTGCATCTACAGGCTAGATTCTCTTCAGGAAATTTTCTCAAGCTGGCTGCAATCTGGCAGACATTGGCTTGCTATGACCATCCAAACCTTCCCTGATGGTACAAGGAATCTCACGCAGAAGCATCAGGCCGAGGTGAGCATTGAAGAAGAATGGGAACCACTAAGCCAGTTTGAAATATGCTGGAAATATTTCAAGAAGTGCCCGAAGTGAGATTTACAGTCCCCATCCATTCAAATATATGTATAACAATTCATACAGTGTCATACATTAGAAACTGGCATTTTTTTCAACAGAGATCAGTCTGCTTTCACTCAAAATCTGTGCACTGCTTATGATCACATGGTATCTCATAAACACCTCATTCCAGTATGAGCTCTGGATGTTGGAAATGATGCATTAAACCTAATTTCACAGTATTCGGCAATACCGAAGAGAGTTTTATTTGATTTTTGTTGCTGATTTTTCACATGTTAATAGGGCTGAGTGTGAACAGACATGTCAGCGCATAGGGTATGTATGTATATATAACGACATGGGGCCCTAAACAGGTTTTGAAATGTTTAGAAAAGACCTAAAAGCTCGATGGTTCTCTTTCAAACCTGTGCAATTTTCTTTTTTATTTAGAGGTCATGTTCTAGTTCAATCCCAATCATAATCAATCAGCATAAGCCCCAGATAAGGATTGCCTGACAGCTGGATATTAGAAGAAAGCTCTTCTTCATGCATGTTTTAAAAACTACGCTATTAATCTTGCCATAAAATCTCAGTTAAATGATTGTGGAATATTACATCAAAGTTATCCAGTCATCAGCAATGTGGCTTATTTTCTGACAAGTACAACTTTGTCATTTTTATCTGATGGTCATCACAACTTCACACAAAAATAGCTCTCTCTTTTTTTTTCTCAGCTCCCTTTTCCCCCAGCTTGACTACAGTACAGATTTGTATTCTTGGCATTCTCACCCTGTTTGATGAGTTTTAGGAAAGTCCTATTGTTGTTTTGTCCCCAGAAGCAAAGCAAACACTGGCCTAAACTGATAACAACACAATTTAGTTGTCCTATAAACAGTCATTTTAACTCCATGATATGTGGCTGCTGCTTCAACATTCAAGCAATGGAAATGACATCATTATCAGACAACTCTAGATGATGAAAAATGGCTTACATTAAAGAACACTCTGAACCCAAGAAATCTTCAGCTATCAGTCATCACCATTATAATGTACTTGCCTCTATCTGCAAATATAGACCTAAGATGAGGATGAACTTGCAAGGGAAAGAAACACACTTTCCAAAGCGTGTTTGTATAATTAAGCAGAAACATCACCCCAGGGACTGTGCATTTCTGAGGAGGATCTTTGCATAGAAGCCTACAAAAACCTGAGGCCTAAGAGGTTTCAGACATGCAAGAAGTATAACCACCTCCATTCAAATATGCTTGTAAATGTGCACTGTGGCTGTTAAAATAGAAACTAGGGTAATTCTTTTTTAGAATAAAATGTACCTTTTTTCATGGCCAATTTCCCCTGTGGGTTTTTGTCTGCTGTAAGCAGCAGTTTGCAGTGGTGCTGTACAAAAGAAACATATTCTCTCTAGTATGTGTTGTTATGAGGGCAACACCAAAGCCTTATATGTGCAAGAATGTAAGATCTCTGAAAGACAGAAACTCGAAAGAGTTCTTCCAAAAGGCAGGAGCTGCAGGGAGCTTGCATGAGTCTTGTTAGGATTACACCACAATTCCCTATGAGCCAAAGAACTACCATGGAACAAGGAGATATATAAAGCAAGGAAAGCAAACTGAAAAGGAAAGCTGCTTCAGGAGATGTTGCATCAGTCTGGAGCAGAACAAGGTGATTTCTGAGTAGTGAGAGCAAAACAATTACAGAAAGCAACATCTAGAGGTACAGAAACCTGTCTAAAAACAACTATGGTACTGCCTATTCTGTAAATCTGTAGCTTCCCATCTGTTTCCAGCTGCGACTGATAGGGGTAGTGTTGAACACTTAGAAGGTTTGTCTAGAGTATATCCACGTCAGCCAAAACTCAGGAATGTGGGAAGCCCTGGCAAGGCAGTCTGTTCTTGGGAGTTTTAAATCAACACCTCAACACTAGTAAGGAAGAATTTGTCTTTGGAAAACTTTGGAAAGCTCAAGTTAACTTGAACTTCCAGATTTTCAAAAAGATTTAACTGCTACCTATACTAACGTAAAGTAGAGGCAATGATCTGAGCATCTGCTAGAAGAGAAATAAATATGCTGTCAGGTTTCCTCACTACAAAGCTTGGTTTTTCCTCCACCTGCCTTGAGTCTTCTGTCCTTGCTGCGTGCACCCTTTCCTCCTTTTGGTCTGCTTTTATTTCATGGAAAAAAAAAACAAAGTTGGAGTCTCCATCATGTCTAAATGGCATTATTGTGCAGGTAACCCATGAAACTCAGTGATTCAAGCAGCACTGGACATCATTTCAGCAAAGCAGCAAATCAGCACGATTTCTTTAGTCAAAAGGAATGGTCTATGACCTTTTCAACAGAAGTGTCAATAACACATTAAACTAAAAAATCTAAATAGTATATACTTCAGAACAAATGTTCTTTCAAATATTGTCATATAGAAACAATTTAGAAATTTCAAAAGTTTAGTTTTTCTTCCTTCCTAGTGATTTGAGTGGGATTGCTGTATAGTCACGAACCCTAAATGAAGCTTCACCTCTCTGCTCCCTCCAGGTTCCAGAATCCTATCACATCTTCCTATGTTTTACGCTCTTAAAGTCTCACCACCCAAGGCAGGAAATTACATGAGAATTGCAGTTGTTATTTGGGTTTTGCTTTGTTTTGATTTTTTTAAGAACATATCAAGAATGTTTTTTTATCCCCGTGTTTATGAAGAAAAGCTTGAAAATGTGACTCACAGAGGCTCAGAAACTGGCAACTAAATAAAAGGAAAGACGGATCCGCAGCTCTGTTATTCTCAAACCTGAGTTCTGCACGGCCGCATGGGAGGGGGAAGGCTGACACATGGGTTTTGAATGTGGGGGCTCTAGCTAGGGCTCGGCTTTGCAGCCCACAACGGGGTCAGGGCATGTCCCAAGGGCCTCACCTTGAGCCAGCCTTGGGATGTTGGCTCCCAAAGCCGAGAGGGTGCCACAACCCCCTGGGGCCGCAGCTGTGCCAAGCCCTTTCACAACAACCCCCTGTGATTACTTCAATGCCCTGATTTTTTTTCTCTCCCATAAACATCAGCCGAGATTCTGCTCTGTGCTCGGAAAAGGCAGGATTTGCTCCTGCGATCTCCACGTACTGATGTTTCCAGCCAAATACAGATGGTGACTCCAGCCTCCTCCTCATCGCGCGGCACGTGGAGACGCCGCAGCCCCTGTGTGGGGACGGGAGGCTCCTGCAGGGAGCCCCAGAAGCAGCCGCGGGGCCCTGGGGCACTCGCGGCCCGGCCTCTGGCACCTCCATGGCACAGGAGCGAGCGGCATTCCCTGCGGAAGCGAGGGGACATCCGCAGCGCGTTGCCGGGCAACGTGTGCCGGGAGCCGCCTCGCGCTGCTGCCGGAGTCTCACCCCACTGGAAGGGCGTCTCGGCAGGCGCTCGCTCCCAGGCCCAGGCCTCGGAGCTCAGGCTGCTTCCTCTGCTTGGACCTCGGGGCTCGTGCTCCTGACAGGGAGCAGGGCTAAAATGGGCGGCTCGCGGGAAGTCCGATAAAGACAGCATGAGCCTCTTCCAGGGACTGCCATTTTAAGGCTAACAACAAAATTGTCACTCTGAAATGAGGCCCTTGAGACACCCAGGGCTCTGCGGAGGAAGGCAGAGCTTGGCCTCAGGGATCGGCACCAGGGGGAGAAGGAGGGGCAGGACCTTCCTCTGGATGCCAGTGTTGTCGATCAGAAATTAAATAGCATCCGTTGTGAGCAAGCCTTGGGAGAGGAGGAAGGAAGGAAGGAAGGAAGGAAGGAAGGAAGGAAGGAAGGAAGGAAGGAAGGAAGGAAGGAAGGAAG
>JAVCKT010035951.1:0-16976 GCA_032273925.1 Rhynchotus rufescens | reverse complement strand
AGCAGGGACACCCAGAGCACGGGGCACAGGGCGGCATCCAGGCGGGTTTGGAGACCTCCAGAGAAGGAGACTCCACAACCTTCCTGGGCAGCCTGGGCCAGGGCTCTGTCACCCTCACAGTGAGGAAGTGTTTTCTTAACATCATATGGACATTTTTATGGCCCGTGTTAACTTATTTGAAATCATAAATAAAAAGAAAAAAGTGGAGCTGTATTGTAGCTTGAGCCATGTTTATTCCATTGTTAAAAGCAAAACAAACACCTGGTAGAGGCAGCACTTCCCAAGGGCCTTTACTGAGGCTCTCAACCAATAAACCTATTAAGAGTAAGCAATTAAGAGTACCTGATCCACACTTGATTACCAGTGATTTTAAAATTTCAAAATGTAAGTAGAGCTTCAGTTGCCAGCATTAGGCATTTTAAGCCCTGTATGTGCTAGAATATTTTAGAAGGGCACTAGCCTAAGGCTGATAAAGCAGGTGGGCTTGGTACAAGTTTGCCGGGAAAATACAGCCTTACAAACAGCTACAGGCACCTGATTCTTCCCATTACATATCCCACTATAGCCATGCAGCTGTTTGGCTTGAAGTAGCCAAAAATACAAGTAAAAATGTGAAGTTAGCTCGAAATTAAATTCTAAGCCAGTTCTGCTAGTCTAAGAACAGCCATATTGCCATCACTTACACACGTTCAGAACTAGAGAAACTGATGTCAGGACTGGTGGGAGTAGGTGGAATATTCAGGAAGATCTTCCCCCTCCAAAACCCAACCCAAACACCCCACACTCCTGCTTATGGGTTGACCTAACCCAAAGCTATGTACTCACACCCGTTTCTTCCTGCAGATTATTTCACTGCTGCTGGCAAGGGCTGACACTAGTGTCAGCCCCTACTTGTGCTTTAGCATCTTTATATTGGTCTCTTCCTGGTTGTGTCCATTCCCTACAACATTTCTCCAGCCTCATCTATGGCCATGTCAAGCCCTCACACACCCAGGGATCTTAAGACAGAGCATTACAGCTACAGTCCCCGCTCCCCCCAACACAGAGGCCTTACTCCAGGCCAAGGAAGCCTTTTGCCACGAGACAAGTGTTGCTCAAAAACATCCTAGAAAAGCCACTTTCAACCCACTATAGTTCCCAGTGCAACTACTGGGGGCATCTCCATAGATGGAGAGGAGCTGCCTCCTCCTCTGTCTTCACCTCCCCCTGAAGTCCCAAGGCTATGCAGAGAGAGGAGGAGGTCACAACACGTGGCTCAGTTTCTATGGAAAGTTATTTAGATCGTTTCCAGGAAACAATGGCAGAGATGTGACTATCTCTACAAGTCAATGAGCTGTTAATTTTGGTGCTTAGCTCTGAGCATTTGAACATTAAAGAAACCGAGCAGGCAGCTCAGAAGAGCCAGAGGTTCCCCTGCTCCCGTGTGCCACAGGAAATCCTTTGGGCTGTGGGAGGCTGCAGTCCCAGGTGTGCTCAAAGGCCCCACTCCAAAGCCAGTGGGTCGGGAGGCAGGCGCAAGCAGCCACGCTGCCCTGCACGCTGCCATTGCCACGCTTTTGTGTGGATAGTGTGGTGGATGAGGAGGAATTCTGCACACTGTGGATGGAGCAAGGCTCTGCTAGTCTTCTGCTAGTGAGGGTATCGCCTCCTGCACCGTGTCCATGTGCAGCGGCACAGGGCAGCCAGCGCTTGCCCTTCCATCGCACCTACCAACCTGGTGGTTCAGCACCATGTGCACTCCGTGGGTCCGGATGTCCGTTGCAAACTCGCCCAGGAACTCCAGGATGTCCTCGATGGTGGCGGCGTAGGGCAGCCCACGCAGGCGAACGCAGTCCCTGACGCTGGCGGGAGGCACCAGCTGCTGAGGCAGCACCGGCAGGATGGGGGGCGTCGGGAGCGGAACGAGGGGCGCCGAGGAGAATCTGTTCAGCACCTGCAACAGAGCCCCCCCATCATCCTGCCATTCAGGACAAACTCCAGCCCCCTCCTTCCACTCTGGGCAGTATTTTCAAGAGACTGAAAAGCTCGTTTCTAAGCTCCTATTGTTTTAAACCTCTTTGGATCCCTTTTGCCCAAAACATCTTTTTCATTTGGAACATTTGCTTGGACTATTAGGAGAGTTTTAGAAGACCTCTTGGACCATGAGATTTGTACCTATACAGCATCTTTATTGGAAAAAAAGCCAGAAAGCTGCCCCCTCAGCCAAAGGGGCATAGCAGATTTTCCTTCTCTGCTGCCTGTTGAATAAGCAACAGCTGTAAAACCTGTTACCCAGAGCTTCTCTTCTCCCAAGTTCTACTACAGGACATTAGCAAATAGAAGCAAATTTTACTTCCAGCAGGGACTTCGTATCCTAAGGATACAGTGCAGCAAGTAGCACTGTCTGCTGGATCACAGCATTGGGAAGAAAAACAAAACAACAACACAAACAACCTTCTCCCCCCACACACACTTTGAGATTTCCTGTTACCAACAGCAGCAGGGAAAAAAAGCCCAAACAAAACCCACCCACACACCAACCTCAGCTCGTCAAGAGCTGGTTGAATATTCAACCACTTTGAATATTTAGTCATCTTCAACAGCCTCTGAGCGAGATTAGGCTCACTTTACATTTAAACAGGTTCCAGAGGTTTTTCCCTAACCATAATACAAAGCAGGGCCTTGCCATGCTGGAGCCAAGCAGCACAGGAGGGAGAGCTGCAGTTTCTTTGCCACCATTAGTGTCACCTGCAGGCACTGAGCCAGGCACTGAAATCTCCGTATCCGTGGGGTGGAGGGGACACCCTGGAGCTGCTCCCTTGCCTGGGCAAGGAAGCGGCTCCTGGCAGGCCATGGTTTGCACCACACGCAGGACCTTCAAGCTACGTTTAGAAGTTGCCTGCTGACTTCCACCTAGGAGAAGCTCTGCACGTCTGGGAGATGAACACACTCCTCTGGGCTTCCCTTCCTTGCCCTCACAGGGAGCTGCAATCAAGGCCACGTCGAGCCCCGTTTGTGCAAGAGGCAGCAGTTGCCCAAGGCCCTGCCGCCCACGGGCGGCGCTGGCACGAGGCAGCCGGGCCTGTGCTCACAGGCACCCCTTGGGAGCCCTCACCTGCCTGCTCCAAGGGGCTACCAGATCAAAAGGCTTTATTTTCCATCCCAGGGACTAAAAATAAATCTTGTCTATCAAGATTTGTCACCTGTGTGCCTCCTGAAGAGGCCTAAGCCAGCAGGGGGCTTAGAGCCAGGATCTCTACTAGACTATTTAAGGCTGCCATTAGAACTGCTGCTTGCGGCGCTATCGGGAGACAAAAACAAGGGTTTAGCATATGGAGAGGAGTCAGACACAGCAAGACCCTTCATTTAGGGAAATCAAACCCTTATGGAAATTAGACAGTGCTCCTTCCAGCGCGAGCAGTGAGAGAAGGCCCTGGGGGAAGGCAGGGGAAGCTCCTCAGCCACAGCCAGGCGGTGTTTGCCTAAGCTATTGCGTGCTTATTTAAGAGTTTGGATTAGAAGCTCTGTGAGTGCCTGCAAGCTTCACACCCACCCACCTGCTGGACCTCTGCTGCGGTGCTCCTGAAGAGCTCGATGTACCGTTTGCCCAGCAAGTCCTTGTGCTTCTTGAGGGCGTTCTGCGCGTGCTCCTCGCAGGCGAAGAGCACGAAGGCGTCGCCCGTGGGCCTGCTGTCGGGGTAGGTGACGAACAGGACGCCCTCCTTGCCCCCCGTCACGGGGCAGTGCTGGCCGAAGAAGGAGAGCACGTCCTCGGGTGTGACGCTGAAGGGCAGCCCTCGCATGCGGACGATCACTTGGTTCTCTTTGGACAGGAACTGCGCCACCTCGCTGGAAGTGCCTGGAACATGGGGAGGGAGGAAGGATCCCCGGGTGCCGACAGCCATGGGGACAGGCCCAGCTGCCACCTCCTGCCCCACACTGCTCTGAGTGAGCAGAGCAACACCTGCCTCCACAGACAGGCAGAGGCGTCCTGGAAGTGTCGCACCACAGAACATTGCCCATGGAAGTGCCGCGCTGCCGCTCCTCTGCCTCCTCAAAGGGATTCATCCTTTTCCAAAGGGAAGGGAACACGACTTGCAGTACTCAGAGGCCAGGGAAAGCAGCCTATGGATGTTCTGTATGAGCAGTGCCTGTGCTGCCAGGCTTCTCGGCTCTCCCACTCGGGAAGCCTCCAGCCTGCTCAGAAACCGTGATGTTCAGGAGCCGGGTACTCAGACCATGGGGCTCAGAAAGAGCATGGGATGGGAGATAAAGGTGTCAGAATGGGATGAAATTCCTGAGTCCAAACTCCCATCCTTCATTTTGTCAGTTCTGCTTTCAGCATCTCAGAAATCCCTGTTCCCTGCTCATACTTCTATGTTCATACTACTCTATCCAAAGCCAGCTGGTAGCCAAGTTCACACCTTAATATGGTGCTTCTACTTAGAGGTGTCTCAGCTTTGTAGAACTTTACAAAAAAATCAAGAGTTTGGCTGGGCCAGACTTGTGCTTTTTTTGCTAGACTAGCATGCCACGTCTTTACTTCCAACAGTACAGCTATTCTCAGTCCTATCCGTTAGTTAAATATAGTCCTGTCAGTTAGCTAAATTTGACATCTTTCCCAAAAACCTGACCCTTCAGCATTCAGGTAGTTACTTGAGATCTTGATTGGTTCCCGACAGACTTCTTGTTGGGACCATAAAATAGTATTGTAGATGCATAATAGTTCAGTGAATCTCACTCCAAACTCCATCTGCTCACAGTCATTAAAAAGGGAAAGACTATGGGCGGGTTTGTAGGACAGGTTTTTCAGCCTTTCAAGTCAAGGTTTGGAAATATTCCCCTTAAGCAAATAATTCTTTTTGAATTCTCCCTTTAGTTTGAGATGGAAGGGAGCTTTTGACTTGAGGAAAAAGTCAATTCCATAAATCCCTTGTCACTTACACTGTAAAATCTGTTTACATGCAAATCTCCACAGCAACAGCAGTCATTGTTTTGAGAGACTACTCTCTTTTTCAGCAATCAATAACACTTAAGCCCTGTCAGTTGCGAAGATGACCTGGCAAATTACATTCATATGCAGAATCACCTTGTCTAATCAAATCCTTATTTGACAGACTGCACAAGAACAGCAGGGGTGTGGAAAAGAGGCAGATAAATCATGAAACAGCTCAGCCTGCGAGCAGAGTTCGGAGCAATCAACGTGCCAACCACCTACTTGTTTGCAGAAAGGAAGAGAAAGACCACTCAGCAAGAGCAGATTACAGCCACCAGTTAGAGCTGCTGATGGAACAAGCCCTCCCTTCCCACAGCCTAGGAATTACCTCCTGCGATTTTAAGGAAGTCGTCGCCTGTTGCCTTGTACACCTAAAGCAAAAGAAAGGAACAGGTGACTGTCGTGCTACTTGCCCTGCTGTCAAGGGAAGGACTGCAGAGCCAGCGTCACCCACCTCGATGTAGCGGCTGCCCATGTGATGCTTGTGTCTTTGCAGCGCCAGGTCTCGGTGTTCTTCGCTCACAAACCTCACGAGAGCCTCCCCGTTCCTCCTGCCTTGGGCATTGAGACAGAGTGCAGCACCTCCCCTGGAAGATTGAAGCCAAACACGAATAAGACTGAGGCAGCCAGAACACTGCAGAGGCAGGGATGAACCCTCAGCCACTAACTTGGCAATATTTAGGCCTTTGAAGAATCGTGCTATGTCCTGGTCCGATGACTGCCAGGGCAGCCCTCTCGCTCGTATGACAGCATTATCGTCCACAAGTTCCATCTTGCTGCTGCAGACGCAGAAGAGAAAGAAAATAATGCAAGGAAAATGCAGGGAAGACAGTCTTCAGTGCCTGCCACACACAGAGCTCTGCTCGTCACCTGTGCTCCAGCCACGCTTGTGTCTGCGCTGCAGGGCTGCTGGCCAAGGCTGGAAGGTTAAGGGCTGTCCCAAGCCTAAACCTATCTCCTATCTGTTCTGCCTGCACCCTTCAAGCAACAACCTTGCTAAGCCACCTCCTTCCCAATGAACCCTTCCTGCTTCACCACATCTGCTCCTTGAGCTCACATGTTCTTGGGCATACTTACAAATTACTCTCTATTCCCAACAAATACCAGTATTTTGGGCTTCTGTTGTCTAAATAGGCAGAGTTGAGTGAAGTTATACACTTGCTCCTATAATTTTAGACAAATGGAATTTGAAGCAGAGTAGTTAGTTGTGGTTATATCTGAAGTTTGGTTTTTCTTATTTCTTACTCAGTTTTGGTTTGGTTCTTATTTTTTTCCCCCCCTTCTTATTTCTACAGGCTTTTTA
Source organism: Rhynchotus rufescens (assembly GCA_032273925.1). Taxonomy (NCBI): domain Eukaryota; kingdom Metazoa; phylum Chordata; class Aves; order Tinamiformes; family Tinamidae; genus Rhynchotus; species Rhynchotus rufescens. The sequence goes on along the minus strand of JAVCKT010035951.1, from coordinate 10,698 downwards.
GACTCCGTTACAGTCAGAAGTACCTAGCACAGAAGACTCTTGCCTGAAGAGCTGTGCCTTAATTCTCATTTAGGCCCTCTCTGTGCTACTAGAGATTATTATAGCTACAGGCTGCACTGGCTGCTCAGCAGGGGAATAGCTCAGCCACTGAAAGCCAGTTTTAATTGGCCATTACCTTAGTCTTTGTTCCCCTACAGTAAGAGTCTCTCTTGCTGTTAAAAACAGTGTAGAACAAAACACTCAGGGCTACCAAGACTGCTGGTCTGACTGCTGTAAGAACAGGGTGTTGCATGGAAGAGACTTCAGTTTGATTAAGCAGCTGAAGTGCTGCTCATCAGCACTGAAAGGGGCCTCTCTGACTCTGTATTTTGTCTTAAAATACAGACCTGGGGCTGAGGAGAAGATGGGGCTGTCACCTTCCCTGGTGACACACCTGTACAGATGCAGTTCAAGCAAAACAGCAGCATTCACTTTGCACTGTCACAAGTGAGATGGGAATGTTCTACCCCAGCCCAGGATTTCAGGGGTGAAAGGGAAGAGCTTAGAATCCTAGAACAGCCCCCTGAACACCCAGTGTTTTCCTGCCAATGTTGTTGCTTTCTTTTCTTGACACTTCTTAGATGTGCCAGTATCATCATAATGAACCCTAGTTCATTAAGAATGTGTCAGAATTCTTTATAATCTGAAGAAGGAAGTAGGTATTTTTGCAAGACAGGAATCTAAGTAAGATCAGCTTAACACTAGTCACTCGTGGTACTGCAGAGGAAGTACCCAGCAATACCACTGAGAAAAACCTGTTTGAAGATGGAGGAGCATGATTATATTTTAAAAACAGCTATCAAGAGTATATAAAGCTTTATATACTCCTTACTTAAAGCATGTTTGAGAAGAATACAACCACCACAGTTCATGCAATTTACTGGTAGGACTCTAGTTTGGCACAGTAGCTTTAGGGAAAGGTTTTTCCTCTGTAAAATATTTTCCTCTTTAAAATAATAAAATAAGCTACTTCTGCAAAACACTTCAGCTCCCAGAGCGCATTATGCTTAGAATTCACTGTAGACACTTAGGAGCCAACCAAGAACTACAAAGAGCAAACGGGCATCTAATCCTAGCTAGGAAACTGTCTTACAACCAGCGCAACTTCCCATTCCCTTTCCCAATCCATGTGGCCAATTTATTCCCACAGCAGTGTCAGGGTAAGGAAAGTTTGCACACTATGAGCACAGAAGACTACACCTTAGCTCGGCGGTGTCTTAAAGGAGGCAGGAGGATACTCACCAAGGCCCACTTTCAAATTTGTAATTCACTCTTTCTGGATCTGAAAACCTGTGATCTATGAAACAGTACAAGTTATTTTCTTTTTCCTCAGCAGAGGGGCAGGGGAAAAAATAAATACAGAAAATTAGTTCATCACAATTTCACTTACTGTACGGTTCAGATATTAGCGTTAAAATAATATTCCCCATATCTTCAATGTGCGAGGCTCCGTATGGAAGCGCTGGGCTGCTCTTGTCCAGATTTAAATCTTTGTGCAGGAGTTAAGTCAGTCATTGAATAGATTTTTAACTGCCCCCTTGTTAGAGAGCCCCGAGCTCTCCTGTTATCCTGGCTGGCAGGTCAGCTTTCCCAGAGCAGCTCAGCGCTCCCGCTGGGAAGCGGGTCCAGGCGAGGGGCCGACTGCCTCCAAGTGCTGCCACCTGCGGGAGCACCGGGTGGCTCCATAGGGAGATGGGACAGGGGACAGCCCCGCTAAGGGCACCTGGGTTTAATACAGTCCCGTACACTGTAGGACAGGGGCTCTCTTGCACGGACAGGGCTGGGCTCTGTCCTTTGTAATCCATGTCATGTCCAGTCTCTACAGGAAGCAAACACCGAAATCAAGAGGTTGCAGCAAGTATTTGCTAAACAAATAAATCCCAAAGTGCACCAAATATCTTGTTTTAGTGCTTTGACAAAATTCACAGGACATTTGGTCCACTGTGGGATTCATTTAGAAAATAAGTGAGGATTCTATGATTCTTTCTGCAGCTGTGGGCTGTTTGCCAAGCGCCAGGGAGCAGCCTCTGCCATGCGGCAGCCCGGCCCCGCTGGGGCCCACGTCCCTCCCCTCCCGGCGTTTTGGGAGAGCAAGGATGGAAGAGCAGGAAGCGTGTTAGAAAGACAGGCTGCAGACTCACCAGATCAGTCATGTTCATACAGAGAGGAAGACTGGTTTAAGAAGCACATTCCATCTTTTTCCACAGGTTTAACTGGGGTGACTATGGTGCCTGTTCCTGCCATATCCAATAGTTTGGCATCACAGAATCAGAAATAGCTGCACATCTGCTCCATCCCTTATATAAATGGTTTTTGAAAGTGCCTCTCCTCATGCCCTCCTTGAGGGACAAAGGGACAAGGAGGGAAGCAAGTGAAACCAAGCAGAGCCAGACTCGCCTCCAGTTTGACAAATCAGAGCAAAACTGCAAGAATTTCCTACACAGCGAGACCTCTCCTGGCCTGGCAATACAGCACTTTTGGATAGCCAGTAAGGCACTAGTTGCTCATCTTTTGATTTCCACCACATTAGAAACACTTGGACAGAGCTAAGAACCGTGGTCCTCAAAGTTGTTGTTCAGCCCAAAATGTTAAAGTTCCTCTTAAAAGAGCAGCTGCCTCTACCTAATGCTGAGTGCATTTTGACTTATCACATGCCTGGATGAAAGACAGGAACAGAAGAACAAGTTCTGCTAGAAACAGACAGACAAACAATAAATATGAGCTTATCATACCATTATACTCAGCACAGAGCGTGGGGGGGATTTTCCTGCTGTTTGTAGATGACAAAGCAGTCCTACAAACAGATTTATTGCCTCAGAACAAGGTAACGCTTAAACTTCAAATCTCACTGGAAACAGTTCAACTGAATTCATGAATTCTCCTCCCTAGGAAGGAAAGGAAAGATATGAGCCCACTCCCCCAAATAGTCCTGAGACTGATTTGCAGAACAGAAGATGGGAAAACAATGCTTAATCTCACAGGAGCGCTGGAAGTTGAGGTGACCTCCTGTGGCTAAAAAGGAGCTAGTGCTGCTGCCCCAGCCCCTCCAGGGCACAGCCCCTCTCCTCCCCTCCCTTGACCCCTCACTCCGGAGGGCAGCAAGGACAACATTGAGCAGTTCTCCTAAAACCAGCTACTTCCTCATCTCCCCCTTTCCTGTTTGACACTTCCTTTTGAAATCCAAGTTCACATTTAAAGGAGTGCTAGGAATTGGGCAGGGCAACTAAAGCTCCTGTACCAAATAAACACGGCCCTTGATCTTCTCCCAGTGAAGCAAAGGAGAAGAGAGGCACCCAGGGCAGACGGGACAGGGAGCAAGTCCTGCTGCCCAGCCCTTGTGGGCGAGGGAGGGGGAATCCTTCCACACGAGCCTCATCGACACAGGCAGGGGAGACTTCCCCACATCTTCTCAGGTTCTTCCCTGCAGCTTCACCCAATGCCAGCATCCTTCAAACCTGCTGCTTCCCTCACGCTGTCTCTTCCATGTCTCTGGGTCTCAACCCTTCTCCCAACCAAAGGGAGAAGAAAAACTGAGCATCACTCACACAGCTTATCTCAAGACCTGGGAGATGACATGAGCTGCTTACAAATTGGGTCTCAATTGATGTTCTTTTGGTTTGTCTCTGGTGTCATCAGACAGAGATCACATTTTTTTTAAATACTATGTTGTTTAGAGAATTTGGTATCACCTGGTTCTGGGTACTACCACAGTAACCACAAGCAGACTTACACCCGATGGTCAATTAATGGCCACTAAGAGGCTACTGATAGCCAGAGTTAAGTACTACTGGTTAGGAGGGTGCTCCACACTTCTATTTTTAAAACACACAGGTTAAAAAGCAAGTTTTCCTGTTGCACCACCCAGAGCCTCAGGAGCCCACTCACGGGATGGCTTCTGGCTCCCTGCGTTCCCACCGAGGACACCGGGAGATGCTCCCGGCCAGGAGCCCTCCTCAGACCCGGGCCAGGTGCAGGGGAGCAGAGCTGCTGGCCAGGGGAAGGCTCCTGCGGGCCCAATCTGCAGGCAGAGGAGCACAAGCCTCCCATCCCCAGCGAGTCGCGGCCGGTCGGGCAGCCTCTGCTCACGCTGGCAGCCCCAGGCATTCCCAGCAGTGGGAACTGGCTCAGCCAGCTCTGCAAACCAGGCAGCAGCCAGTGAGCGGGAGGCTGCAGGGGAGCAGCCCGGCCCCGGCTCCTACCCCGGCCCCGGCTCCTACCCCGGCCCCGGCTCCAGAGATTTCAACAGCCCTCAGGTTCCTGTCCCCGGGATTACCACTCCTCCCAAGTTCTGTTACTGGGGATTTTGGGCACTTGTGCTGCTCTCTGGCCCCTTTCACTACTCTGACTAAGGGGGATCTGTCACAGGACTTTCCTGTACTGAAAAACAGTAGCGATGGAGCAGCAGCACCCAGGAAGAACACACCAACTAGTTACAGTTTTTCCTTCATTCCTCAAATTTGATAGCATTTAAAATGACTCCTTTACCCTGCATTAAAAGAAGTCTGTGACTTATGGGATTTATCATTTCTTGGGGGTGACAGCAGAGTAGAAAAACAAACAACCTAAAGCTTTCACCTGAGCTCTTGGATTTGGGACAGCTTTGTACTGAATAGACAATTTCAGGTAGTTTGCTAGAAAAGCAAGTCCCCAAAGTACTTTCTATGAAAGAACAGTCAGCTGGTTATTCCATGCCTCTGGTTTTCCTCCCCAGAGAGAGCAGCCTGCTGTCTTTGCATGGACTATACCACCAAACATCAAATATCCAGTGTTTCACACACTGGAATACACATCCTGAATGACTGTGTTGTAGGAAATTGTTGTTTAATCAGATACTGCTGGTCAAAGCAAAAGCCTTAGGAAGTTGTCCCCAGCTTTCCTCCCACAAGGGTTCCTTCAGGGGAAGCTCGTGTGGCACCTCGCACACGGGGACGTGGGACGTGCCGCGGGTCTCTCGGCTCCCCAGGCAGGAGCTGCTCCCCAGCAGACACCAATCCGGCCCAGGAGCCTTGGCCCAGCACGAGGGATGAGGGAAGATCCCATCATGCAGCCCCTCCGGCTGCAGGTAGGAGCTGTGGCTTTGGGCAGACCGACACACTGGTCCTGTGCACTAAGCCACAGCCTCGTTTCTCTCTCCTCCATGTGTTCCCAGCTTGTATTTAGCCCTTAGCATATCCCCCTTCAAATCCATGTTCCTCTCCAGTTAACTCTACTAGTTCCTTTACTACATAACTGTTTTAGAAGGAAACTAGCTGTTCCACTTGTTCAAAGTAAGGCCTCTATGCACAAAATTGCTTCAACTACTCCTCAGGCTTAATCATCTTCCACAAAACTTATCAAAACCATTACGTGCAGGTTCAGACTCTCCAAGTGCAATTACAACTTACACAACTCCTGACGCTGAGGAGGTGATTAAGCTGGTGCCTTGGAGCACAGGGAGGGAAAAATGTTATCACATTTGGCAGGAGCAGGAAGCAAGGCTTCACCTTTTCAGCGACTGCGTGCTTCGCCCGTGTGGCTCCCCAACCGACGCAGGGCACAAATGGTTAACGTTTCCTCCACGTTACATAAACAGAGCCAGCTTGCAAATAAGAGCACCAAGGAGCCACAAAACAGGACAGACCACATAGATTAAGATAAGAAGTTATTTAGATTTTTATGTCTGAAGAGAAGGGTATCAGAGCCTGAATTCAGACTGAAGTTGAGACCATTGGGGTAAGTTGTCCTGCTCTTCAGGAACCTGAAGGAAACAGTATTTGTGACTGCTAACTGCAAACGTGGACAGCAAGTGAAGCTGCAGGAACTAAATCCACCAACTCCAACCCAATTCAGGTAATAATTCATCTCGCCACAAGCTCAATACAAGGCTTTGCCATTGCCCAAAACAAAGAGCCAAGCCCCCTAACAGCATTGCTCTATCACTGCAAGTGTTGCTTGTTCTCCAGGACCAGTGTTTCCTCTCCTGAACACAGCCAAAACCCCACACCCCCTACAAGCAGCACCCCACACTTTCTCCCTGCAGAAGGCAGGGTTTGTCCAGTGGCAAGATGCACATCAGCCTTTGACATCAGGAGAAAGCAAACGCATCTCTCTGCGATGGGCAAAGCAGCCCAGTGCCTTTAAACAACCCTCCCAGCTCACGTTATCTGTCAGAGTCTCCAAACAGGTCCTGGGCTTCTCAGTCCTCACTGCAACAGTCGCCATCACCCAGTTTGCCAGACCAGGCAACTTAGCTCGCCTGCACTGGCCACGTAGGACTGTTGATTTCTAGGAACAATGCTGCCCCTGAGAGCAAGGGATGCCTCCTCACGTGCAGATGGCAAAGCAGAGTAGATACCTTCCAGCTCTCAGCCTTGTGGCGTAGGAGAAAAAGTTTAATAAAAGATCACTTGCATAGATACTTTATGCTTTGCTGTCACAGCAGGTACAAACCCTCAACAATACTGTCGAGGAAAGGCTTGGGGACTAAGACTGAACTATTTCAGGTGTCACAGACTTTCAAGTTAGGAAAAAAAGAAAATAGAAAAAAAGCAATTTCTGAATGGAAAATACTCTACAGACACCATAAGCTAGACAAATATAGAAGGATGATTAGTGAGGTAGACACTGCCCCCGTATAAGGTCCCTCCTGAGTCAAAGCTTCACTTCAAGACCACCCCTGGTTAAGATGGAGAGCTCTCCCAAAAGTCTACATCAACTCACACAATACTCAACCTTCCTATTAGGATTCATGTCATTTGTATAAACATGCACCACTTATCTGAATTGAAGTTTAAAGAGACAGAATTATCAAGACAGTGAAAAAAAAAAGGACACAGAAAATAAGAAATAGAGGATTTCCCCCCCATGGCATTGTGCACCTTCATCTTTGTGGGAATGCTCAGTGCAGTTTGCAGTACTGTTACTCAGTAAAGTGGCCCTGTCCCTAAACACGCATTGCAAGCTGCCACCTCTGTCCCAGAACGCAGTCAGAGCTGTAATAGTAGATACCATTAGAGTTTAAAAAAAGGATACACTCTGCCATAGCTGCAGCATCAAGTTTGCTGATGTCAGGTGAGCCGGGGCAGCACTTCTTGAACTCCTTCCTCAAGTCAAAAAAGGAGTATAAGCATTCAGGCAATGAGATATTCTGCAAGAGAACAAGGTAACTACTGTCAGCTGTGATCATCCCCCCTACTTGCTCTCTAGATTCCAGCTTTCTAACAATTTCTTTCAAGCAGGTAAAAGGAAAACAGCTTGTGCTACAGAGAAGCTCGTACAGCTCCTCTTGGCTAATAAACATACTTCAATAATTATGCCTATCAGCTCCTTTTTTTTTTGCTAGATGGTTTACAGAAAGAAATATGTTCTTTCACTGCCAGGGAAGCGCTTGCTATTACCAGTGCCTTGGATCCAATGCATGCACACGAGAGCAAACGAGTGTTATTGCAACATTTACCATCAATTCCTGATTTCAGTTTTAACTGAGGAGAGCCAGAGGGCACTCAGTTCAGCTTACTGAGCCAACCATGTTTTGCAAGACCAGCAAGAGACATTTTGGTTTAGAGACAAGGCTGAGTTTTCGGAGCACAGTCACACTTCAAATATTTATTCCTATATATAATTAAAATGCAAACACGCCACTGAGCTCAATGGGTTTGATGTAATATAAAGGTTGTCCATCTATGCCTGATAGCTACATTAATCACAGTCTGTGAAGCCAAGAGCAAGTTACACAGCTCACTGCAAATAAGTAACCCCCTTTTTCCCCCCACTGCTGCCCCTACCCCATGCTTTAGTTTAGGGGGGGGAGGGAGAGCAACAAGGGGACTTGGGGGGACTCTTTAAGGATCCCCCTTTAATTCCTTCTTCATCCCAGATGTCCCTACCTACAGCTCAGTGCTCCATGTGGCTGATGCTGAACTCTAGCGCCTCAATATCTGCGATTCAGTGACTAGCTGGGACCTTGACATTGCAACAGAGTGAAAGGATGTATGGATGCACGTTTAGGAAGCCCCAAGAAAGGAGTTTAGGTTCTAAAACAAGTTCTGCTTTGAAAATATTAGAGCTTATCTTAGCATATAGACAGGTGCATTAGGCAAATAATACCCTTTCAAGGCAAACTTAGGAAAATGCAGGTGCACTTGCCAAGGCTTCCTGCTCTAGTTTTACCATGGCTGTTTTTCTTCTCCCATGAGAGATCAAGTTCTGCTCTTACTGAAACTCAGTTGAAACACTTTAGGCTGATTCATTCTCTGAACACTGAGAGCTATGAGACAGTCTCAGACTGGGCATCTCAAAAAAAAGAGAAAAAGGCATTTACAAAATCCTAGATTTCTGCCCATCTTAGTTAATTTTGCCATTAATGCCAAATAATGCTCATTTTAATTCATTTTCCCCCACAGAAGCTCAGTATTTGGGGATTCACCAAACAGCTCTTGCAGGTCTCACATGCACCTGGCTTACTTGATCTATAGGCAGTGCTGAACATATTTCCACTGAACATTTTGTCCTGAAACAGAAGGTTTTGATGAAGATTTGATTCCTAACAGTGAAACCGTGGCGATGCATGCAGAAAAAAATGGCTCCCTATCCTTGGGGCCAAATAAACTTCAATAAGAGCAACTGAAGGATCATCCTTTCTTTCATCTGCATTGTTTAACTGCATAAAATACATAAGCCTTTTGTTTATAATGGGTAACAACCTGTTTCCCCATCTTCTCCCACTCACATTTTGTTATCCAAGACAAAGCTAGATGTTTGAAGGCAAGTTCCTTCACTGCTAATGATGCTCATCGTTTCTCCACTCAGGCTTCAGAGATAAATACAGCACCAACAGCTACTAAAAGCAACTCATTTTGTATCATTTTCTAAGAGCAGACTTGCAGAACTTCACAGATGAAGCAGCAGAATGACAGGCACAGATTAGGCGAGGAAATCCCAACAAGGGAATCTGCAAAGCAGTGCAGGTCCATAGCAAATCACAGACATAGGGTGTTCTTTTACTGCTGGGGCAGTTATTTTATGACAAGAAGCTGAGCACGTTGCTGCAACTCCGTGCTAACGGAAAGCAGGCAGGAGCTCACAACACTGCGAGCAACTTGGCTATTTCAAAGTTATGGAAAACTCTGGATTATGGGACTAGTCATCACTCACGGCCTGGCTCCTACCACCATTCAGCTACTTCCAAACGGGAGCAGCGCCCTCGCAGCGCCAGCTGAGCACAGATCCTCAACGGGAGCAGAAGCTCCAAACGGGCGCCGTGAAGGCGGGTACCTATTTTGCAACCTTAGTTCTGGTAAGGATGTGGACTAATGAGCAACGTCGGGATTATGAGCGTGAGAAACTGCCTTCACATCATGCATTTTAAAGAGAGCTTGATCAACCTGAAGAAAACAAAGCACACGAAGTGGAGTTAAGTGTGAAGTTACAGCTAGGTACCTTTTTGGATGCTTCAGGATGCAGAACTTGTCTGATGTGCAGCTGTCCATCAGTGCAGAAACAGAAGGAAGTGCCCACACCGATATTCAGCTCATTGCTCACAGACTGATTAAACTGGGAGCAGGAAATAGATAGGAAATGGAAGTCAGAGCCAGTCCGTATAATCACTGCGCAGTGCCTGACTCCCGCTCGTGGCGCTGCGATTTCTCCCTTACCCGCCCGAAGCTCCTTCAGCGCCCAAGGGCGCAGCCTGTGCGATGCCCCCGGCCCCGCTGCAGGGATGTGCCCGTGCAGAGGTCACCTCGGGACCCCCCTCCCTCTGGGGGGCTCCGTGGGGACCTGGACGCAGGGCCGCACAGCTCACGGGGCTCCCAGTGCCTGGAACAGGGCTCCCTGCCCGCTTGCAGGGGGAACCACTGCTCCTGCCTGCTTAGCCAGGGCTTCCAGGGCTCCTTCGTGGAATCACAGAATCCCTAAGGTTGGAAGGGCCTTCAGGGACCACCTTGTGGCACACACAGAGCCACTTGCCCGGCAAAGACAGATGCTCCTCCCGGCAGCGCCCACGTTACAAGGGGCACACGGGAGCTAAACTGCCCCTGCTGAGGCAGCTGCCACTCGGCCCCGGCTGCGACACGGGACACGACCGGCCTCGCGGGCTCGGCCCTCTCCTCCAGGGCCCTCCCGGGAACGGGCGCCCTGCACAGCATCACCGACACGGCATCACCGACCCCCCGCACGGCGCCGGTGCCACCGACACGGCGCCCCGGGCGCCCCGCTCCCGCGGTCACCTGTGCGAGCGCCTGCTCCAGCGGCGGGGCCAGCGCCAGGCTCCGGGCATCCACCTGCGTGACCTCCTGGCACTCTGCCGTCAGCTCGGGGCGGTCGGGCCGGACGAGCAGCTCGTGCGGGCGCCCCAGCTCCGGGGGAAGCAGAGGCGGGTGAGGGCGCCGGCCGCAGGGCCCGGCGGCAGCCGCGCCCGGCCCGGCCCGCGCCGCGCTCCCTCCTCCTGCTCCGCGGGGCAAATACCTCCTTGCGCCTCAGGTCCAGCACCCTCCAGAGCAGCTGCAGCAGCTCGCGCTCGTCCGAGCCCAGCCGGGCCCCGCCGGCGCCCGCCGTGCTCGCGAACAGCAGCACCAGGTAGTCGGGAGAGGCCGGCATGGTGCCGCCGCGGGGAGCGGGCGCCAGGGCCGCGGGGCGGCACGAACCTGCCCGGCCGGGGCGCGCCCGGCAGCGCGGGCGGGC
>JAVCKT010035950.1:5208-29699 GCA_032273925.1 Rhynchotus rufescens | reverse complement strand
TACAAACTTTTTTTTTAAAGAATCATAAACATATTTTCCTCCTAAAAATATTTTTGCATCTCCCCATCCCAAAGTTATTCTTATTTTTAAAAGCTGCTTCTGAGTTCAGTTCAAGCAGAACGCTTTCCTGCTTTCATCTAAAAATAAGTTGCCTGCATTTTTTATCCATTAGAGCAAAACAGGCTGTGTTGCTGTCGTGCTTCTCCCACTTCATGCTGCCGCTTTTCCTTCTTTCACAGCAGTAGTGCCAAGCTGTAAAGATTCCTTCCAGAGCTGGTATCTGGCCTCTTGGAGAAGTCACGTGCAGTTTTGCTGGCAGTGCAAAAGTGTCTGCGAAGTTGCCAAGTCTCCTGACAAGTGTCTGATGTTGCCAGTCCCTCCAGTGTGCTCATCCACAGTCCTATCAGTGCCCTGATAGAGCCTCATAGAAGCCCTTGGTGATACTCTGTAAAGGTGGGTAATGAAATGGAGGACCTCCAATGAAGGCCTGGAGGCAACTGCTGTACAGGAGGTGGGTAACCTCTAACTAAACAACTAGCTAAGGATACCAGCAAGCAGGGCAGAAAGTGAAGAGGAACTAGTAGGTTTGTCTTGAAGGGTTTGCTTAGAGCTTCTCCAGAGTCTGGTGTCATTTTCCTAGCTATGTTACTGCTGGAGAAGGTGAGTGATGACAGGTTGTCAGCTCCAGGGCTAAGATCCCAGCAGAACCATAGAATCGTTAAGGTTGGAAGGGATCTTTAGAGATCATCTTGTCCAAGCCCCTACACACAGGGTCACCTGGAGCATGTGGCAGCTTGAACACCTTTGGCTCTTGCCTGACCAGTGGATGTCAAAGATCTCGAGTGAACCTGGAGCATAAAATGGCTTTGAAATGAGCAGGGAGGGAAGCCAGAGCATCACAGGTGAGTGAAGGAGCATCCTGGAGGCTGCTGAGATGGTGTCCTGGGCCACCACAGTGCTGGCCCCCTGGCCATGTGTCACAGACTTGCCTGTGGGATTAAGCAGTTATAACAGTGGCCTCGCAGAGCACGTTAGCAACTTGCTGTGACTTACCCCTTCTTGTCACAGTGATGCTAAGAGCCTCACTCTAACGCAAACCATATGGACCACAATCATGTCATACTTGGAGAGAAACCAATCAAGCAAGACCTAAGAGGGTGGGCAGACTTCACTTGTTTTAGCAAACTTAAAGAAAACATTTCTAAGGGGGTATTTCAGAAAAACACATTTACCAAATGGCCACAGAACTGGTGTTTCAGTTCTGTCAAGTGGAGCACAAAGAAGGAAATTGGGATGGGGGAAGGGAGAAAGGTCTAATAACCCCATGAGCAAAATGGATGGGGTACAAAACCACAGCCTGATGCTTTGTTGTCATGTTTGAAATAATGAAGATGAGCTTCCCAAGATACGTGCCCTAGGGTGGCTTCTATGGTCTCGCCCACCTTCAATCTTCTAAACTATTTCACCTTTTCCAAGCATTTTGTCTGCATTTGTTTTCACATTCACGTACTAAGGAAGAAAACTGTTTTCAGGATGCTATAAATGTATTTATATTATTTGATTTAGCAATTTTTTATCTATCACTTACATTTAAATATGTACCTATGTATTTTTAGGATAGGTTACTTCCATTTTCACTGGTCATGAGAAAAGTTCAACTGCTTGGAAGGCAAACAACGAAATTTGCCAGGAGGAAAAGTTGCTGTTGCTTGTAGAACTTTAAATTTTTGGATTTTAATGAACTATTGTAGTGTAATAATAGCATTATGCAAAATCATAACCCAGTACTATACATATGTGTGATTGCCATAAATACAGTTATCTTTTAACAACATTTCTGCATGCAAGAATGCCACCAGGGCTAGAGGTTGTGCTGGAAGGAATAGTTTTTCTCATCCACATTACCAAGCTTCATGTGCTCTTTTTTGCACTTTCATTTTTATTTTTAATGTCTGAATTCTATTTTCTATCTTCTACAAATTCATGGTGCCATGATTTCTGTTACTAGTTTGGACTGCTTCTTTAATTACATGCTGGGTGTTTTATAGGTACTGTTTCACTAGTTGGGTCTGAATCTATGCATCTGTGTTGCTTTAATCTGTGTTTGTGCTTTTATTATGTGTTGACTTACTACATTGTAATTCTTATGTCTTGCTTCCAGAAACATCTTGAGGTGTTTGTTTTCTTGCAACTAAGAAATCATACCCTGATTTATATTTAAAACTTTTGGATGCTAGCTATATAAACCAGACTTCTTGGCCAGCAAATGTTAATTTCTGGTCTAGTATATCTGTAATTAGGTTTTGGACTGATTACAGGACATGTTTAGATAGAAATGTGTTTTTTTGGGGGCTTTCTTTGCCTTCACTGCTTGTGCTTTAAAAAAAATCACTGGACTGAATAGGCAAGGATGCTGCAAAGGGCTTTGATTCCCTGCCACATGAGGTATATTTGAGATTCACAGGGCATGAACCAACTTAGTTCATTTATGGTATTAACTTCCTTGCAAATAATTTCTAATAGTGTAAAATGTTTTGCATGTCTGAGGTGGAAAGCACAGTAGTACTGCAAGCTCTGCCTTCGTGGTCTGCTCCATCTTCTCAAAAAATGTCACAGTTGATAAGTCATTCATGGGATGAATCAGTCCTGTCCCTTTTCAGTCTGCTGCATTTTCATCTCATCATTTGTATTTAGTCACACACAGATTTTGTTTTGAGACTGATTTCTGAAAAACGATCTGTAAATGGTCAAATGCAAAGACTGAAGAGCTCCAAAATTTCAATTGGAAGTTTGGTGCAAAATACCTGCTGATTTCAAACAGTGCTATAGACCTTGATTCTGGATTCACCTCTCCTGGATGTGATAACGTGGTATAAAAGTAAAAAGCTCTTACGGGCATTTATCTCTGGTCGGATGTTTAATGCTGCGTTTTGTTCCACCAACACACGTGCCAAGGTAGTTTCTTCTTGTAACCATTAAGCTGCATGGAAGCATTGCTAGCTTAGCCAAGTATTTTTGAGCTTTTAACAGTCTTTCTCTTCTGTACATAAGAGAGCAAAGACACCCAGGTTGCACAGTATTTACTGTTTCTGTTTACTGCTTGTGACTGCTCTGTCTCCTGTCTGCAGAACCAGATTTCTCCTTACTCCATAATTTTTACACTTTCAGTCTTGCCAGTAGCTTACATGTGGTCAAGGATTTTGACAAGAAGAACCCGTAAATTGATGATGAGGCAGCAACCTGCACGTGTCAATCAGAACTTAAAAATACACTTGATTTTTATGAAAAAATATATATGTATTTTGAAACTTCTGATAGTGCCCATGTTTTGCATCCAGGACTTAGAGTTTCCCAGTTAAACCAATTGTGTAGGGTGATTAACAGGACTCAGAAAAGGAAAGTTAGATCTGTTTTGACTTGTTTAGATGGGTGCAAACCAGGAAGAATTCCCTGCTGGTCCCGGAACTGTATCAGCAAGAGCCAAAGGAGGCCAAGTGTGTTCTAAATTGTCATGAGTGCAAGACATGGCACCAGAGTGCTTCTTTGCTCCTTCTGCCAAATTCTAATAGCATTTCTTGGCAACTTGGTGAAACTGGATAACACTGAAGTTCCAATAGACACATTGTAATCGCTTTAAATGTTTACACTTGCTATCTTCAATAGATAGCAGAGTCCCTAAAGAAATATTTTCAAGCATAATTTGCTACCCTGGTCTGAGCTAATCACGGCAGAGCCCGTGTGCGCGTCCGCAGCTGCGCAAGGGCATTCCCAACACACTGAACCTATGGAAAACCAGCCATCTAGTTTCCTGGAGTCTGTTTGTTTTTTGTTTATGCTTTTTTTGTGACCAAGTAGGGGTAATTATTCATTATGTCTTGTTCCAACAGAATGTGCATTAGAAAGGTTTTAAGATTTTTGCTCAGTGAGTATTCATTCCTCTTTCCATAGTTTCCAAAAGGCTTTGTCAGCAGGGTTTTTTTCCTCCCAGCTAAAGCGAATTATCCGCTAAGTATTAGCCACAGATGTGCTCTTTGATAACTGGATTTGACTCCAGTTAGTCCAGTGGGTGGAATACTCTTTTTGGTGACACAACTGAAGAATTTTTGGACATCTCAAGTAATTTTGTTCAACTGGCAATAAATTTTGCCATATTCAAATGTGACCTCATTCTCTTGATGTCTCAAACCAAAAGTATACTTGACAATAACGTGTCAACATACTTTATTGTGCTCTCCTGACACTCCCTCCTCCTTTCCATTTACTGAAAAAGATTTCCCCAAAATTCTACAAATATATTAATCTTCTAAGCAATATCCTTTTGAAAGATGCATTTTTCAGCCAACTTACTATTTGCTACAAAATCTCTTTCCAGCTTCAGAATATGGAAGAATTATATATTTTGATTAATTTTTCAAATGGCAAGGTTATATTTTTGTTATACTTATGTATACACTTATGTGTGCAATTTCTACTGACTTCTGTCAGAGCTCGGTCCAAAGTAGCAATAGCTAAATTATTGCTCACAACTCTTTCAGCACTCTCTCCATGGACACTTCAAATCAATGAACAAGGAACAACTTTGTTATTTCCACCTCTCTCTGGGTCATATCCTGTCCTCAGTTAAACATGTGCCCAGAAAAGACTTGTAGTCACTCCTCTGCTTTATGTGTCTCAGCTGGTCTTAACAGTGAACTGGAAAAGATGAAGTATAAATTGAATATTTGTTTTTGGTTTTTTTTTTTCCCCCTAAGCAAAGTGCACATTTTCAGGATAAGGAGTGAAGAAGAAAATCAAAAATATATTCTTGAGCTCTCACCTCTGCTTTATGTAGTTGAGAGTCCATAAATTGCTGCACTTGCGTGCAACTGAATCATACTTGAAAGTTCCCAGAGCAGCAGTCACAGCAGTGGCATTTTGACAACAGTATCTTTGCCAGAAATGTATTCCCTCCAACAGGGCATGATGTGTTACTAGTTGCCACCGTCTGCCCCAGAAGTGGCTCCGTGTCAGTGGCACTGGTGTCATTTGTGAGTGTTGGAACGAAGTGCCTGCTACAAACGCCAGCGTCTGGCGCGAGGGCTCCTTGGGCGCCTCGCTCGTGCCCACTGCTCTGGTGTTTCATGGAAAAGGCCTCCACGCTCCTCAGCATCGCAGCAACACTGAAAAGCAACCGACGTTCTCTGTCTTGATCAGGTGGAGCTGGAATTTGGGAATCTGCTTTGAAAAGGTACCAAAAAAGAATGGGAGAGGGGTGCCTCTTCCTCTAGAGGCTCTGCTGCACTTTGGTTTGACAGGGGTATTATCCACTGGTGCTTGCTTAAGAGAAAATGCTTCTTTCCATAGGCTGTTGAAGTGGGGCCATGTCAGCAATTAGCTTTGTGGTGGTCTTTGGCGTGCTGAGGAAGCATTCAAAATGGCCTGCAGCTGCCTACAGAAAAGCTATTAGTGATGTGTAGCTTTGGACCTGCATCTCCAGCACAAGCTCAGTGCAAGGGTAGCGTGTATGTGTGTGACCTTCTCCTTCTGGATCAGCCGGAGGGCAGAATTCCTTCACAGGAGTGTGACCTTCTGTGCAGTGTGACTTGAGATCCAGCAAAAGAGCAAGGTATGATTTTTATTACCGTTTTAATCCTCAGAAGGAAAACATTTCCTTTGTGTGTTTTATGTCATGGCATTTGTGGTTCATTATAGGCGATGCAGAGCATGTGAAGATAGTTAATTTTGTGCCAGACTCCAGGTTTGTTGTGTTGCTCTAAAAAATGTCCAAGGCCCTGGCAGGATGGGGAAGAGCTGTGCGAGGTTACGATGGGCTTGATGGCTTTGCTCACATGTCGGTGCTGCCATGTCCCAAAGAGGACACTGGGAAAGCAGATAGTGCTGCTCCATCTTTGAAAGCATGTCAGAGGCTTCAACTCTTCAACAAGAATGACAAAATTTATATATTTTTTTTTCCTTTTTCCCTGAAATATGCCCTGTGCCAAAGTTAGTCACTTGGATTTAGTAGAAGGAGGAGTATTTGGATCTAACTTTGCTCCTGTTCACTGAAGGGAATGTGCTCGTGCCCGCTCTGGTCTGTGTGCTGCTATTTTGAGTTGTCACCTCCCCAAGTACCCTTCCTTCATACATGAAAGCCGGGTGAGCTCCCATGGCAGCAACATCCCATCCAGACTTCCAACTGTGCTGTTGATTGTATGTGCTAGGGTGACAGGGCATGGAAAGGAGCACAGCTTTGTTGGTAGGTTAGCATGAGCATCAATGGAGTATGCAGGGAGTGAGCAGCACGTTGCTATTTCTGAGTGGCAACCAAAGATGGGGAAGTGATTGTCTGATTTCAAAATTAATCCGAAGAAAAATAAGTCTCTGAAATGAGCAGTGGCAGAGCTATTGGCTCTTCTTTCATTCAAGCAGTGTGTTTACCACAAATTCAAAGGATTTTGTTGTGAGCATCACCACTGACCCCCTGTTTTTGATAGTGTTAAATATTCTCTTCCTGAAAAGGACAGTGTTTTTTTTGTAGGAAATTTTTAAATTGACCTGCTCCTAAAGGTATGAGCAATAGGCTCAGAGCTTCCTCGCCATGAATTTGATCCTGCAGGCTGAGCTCATATAGAGCAAGTCCTTGGTCACAGAGCAGTCTGTTTTGACAGTCCTAAATGATGCATGCAAGTCACCCTTGCTGTACACGAATTAAGTAATGTCTCCATGTCAGCACTTGGTAAAGAGCACGCTGAAGTTAATTTGCACCCCAGGTCAGAGCCCAGATTCTTTCAAAGGACTGACAGTGAGCATAACTTTCTGGATTTCTATAGCCCTTGGCTAAGGGCTATATTAAGCTCTTGGCAGCGGGTGCGAGTGTCCTGTACAGGTCAATGAGAAGTTGAGCAGCTCGCTGTTCGCTTCTCTTTTTGACTTATGACTAGCCACAGAAATTGTCCAAATTCGTTCTGCTGCCGTGTGCATCGGCAAGTTGAAATCTGCTAAATTAGCACTGTTTTTTTCCCATTGCTTGTTTGTGATACATGTCATTAAAAAAAAAAATCTTTTCTAGGAACTTAATGCTTTTCAGTGTACTACGTGAGACAGCCGCATAGCACCGCTTAGCAACGTGTAAATGCAAGTGAGAACTCCCTATTGCCTTCTGCCTCAGTTTAAGGAGGATAGTTGTTCCCTAGTTTTACGTTACATCATGAACATGCAGTTTTATCTTTTATATGTTTTATCATTTTTGAAATGAGAATCCAAACCAAGAAACACTGCAGGGAGGAGAAACAGAGAAAACACATTGGCATTGCTGAGGCCATGTGATTTAGCTACATCAGAGCTTCAATTCTAGCTGAAAAGTACTGCAGAGCCCATTATAAACATGTAGCCCATCTTTGAAATGGGTCTGCATTTGTCTTCAAAAACACAAAGCCAAAGACTTAAGTGAGGTTCCTTTGAAATGTGATAGATTAAATTACAATTTTTGGCAAGCTGCAGCCTTAGTTTAGATTTACTCTCACTCATTTAGAAAAATGTTTGGAGGTAATATGGAACCAAGTATTATTTGGAAGGAAGAAGGTAATTGCACCTATGTAGTGCATTCTGTATGTATGAGACTTAAGTTTACCTGGGCTTCTTTGGGTTCTGAATACCAAAGGCTCAGGACACTTGCTTGGTATTTGTTGTCCTTCATCCTCTGTGCATGTCAGCGTGGGACCTCAGAGTTCTTACTGCTGGGGATGGACTTGTGTGAAGGTTTGGTGAAGTTAGTTTTCCAGCCATATGTTTAGCAAATGTATTGAAAAGAAAAAAAATAAAATCATTTTAATATTAACCATTCAAGAAAATTCTCCAATACTTAGGAGGCATAATCATTTCAAATTTTATTACATGAAATGATGGAAGGACAATTAGGCTAGACAGAAACTTGGAATTGCAGCAGTTCCCTGAAAAGAGTTGAACCCAGATGTCTCTTTGTGGAACAGTGTCCCATTGTTAAGTTAAATAAACTTCAAATTGCAATTAAGTGAGGAGGCTCAACAGGCAGTGCCTTTCTATGGGAACAGAGCATACTCCAGTGAGTGCTGTTGCACATAATTCCACATCTGGAATGAAGAGTGATAAGGTCCTGTCTGTTTGGTGCATTTCCATTGCAAAGTGCTATTTGTGATTCATGAAAATAAGGTAGTCATCTACTCCAGTCAGTGTTGTCATCACTTGCATATATGGTACACAGCAAAGGCACCACTGAACATCTGAAAATATGAGTGATCAGTCAAACACTTTTAAATAGTCCAGTATTTTAGATCAGTTTCACAGTGCCCAGTCTGGTTATTTAATGGGTATGTGAGATGACACCATCATATCATAAGATACCAGTAAATGACACTGGCAGTAAACTTGTTTTTTCTTTTCTTCAAATACCCTAATAACTAACTAATAACTAGCATGTGAAAAAAAAAATCTTTTGATTGCTACAAGACATTGCAGTAGAGCAGTGCTTCCATACAGTTTATTTGTAATAGGTAAATCTCTCTTAAACAATATTACCAAGTAAGTGTCTGGTAATGGTAGCCAAGTATGTTGAGAGTGATGGTAGCATTAAGAGCATCTGCACTGATATGTCATTTGGTGAATATTCTTTAAAATTTAGATAGCATCTCTGTTGCCTCAAAGCCCTGAAGGGAAAGTATCTACTGTTACGTTTCAGAGATATGTTTCAAGACAGAAAGCAAGGAGAATCTTTAAAATATTTCCATGTCTGTATTTGCTGCTTTCCTCCTTTCTCCTCTACTTCAACATGCTTTTGAGAACTTGTTCCTCTTGGATTCCAGGTGCTGAAAAGGCATTGAGAGATACTTGTCTGATGAGCATCGTTATGAGCATCATAAGCACACCCTACGAGTGTACTGCAAGGGTGAAAATGTATCCAGCCTTGAGTAATCAAGTATATTTACAGAAAACGCATAAACATCTACCAACATCACAAATCCTAAAGAATTTCCTTTTTTGGAATATAATTTTATTTAGAATAAGATTTCATAATTTATAAGGGGACATAACCCCTTCTCTCTGTTTCTTATTGACTATTTCTGTTAAGTTTCTTCATGACTATTCCCCAGGTTTTACAGCCTGGAACACATGCGTATTGTCTCATGCTCTTGTCTTTCTCCTCCGTTCTCTCATGGTTTGCACAGCTGGAGAAAAGAGGCATGAAGCCAGAAAAAGAAAGGAAAAAGAAAAGCAAATAGGAAATCAGTAAGATGGCAAAAGCTGGGAGAGTAAGCAAGAAAGGGGGAGGGACACCCAAATGGAAAAAGAGAGATGAGGGTTAGACCATCACAGAGAAGAAAGGATGGGTGGAGAAGAAAATGATGGTGGTCCTAAACGCTGTGTTCTTCATAATCTTTCCAAAAAGAATTGTGAGTCACTGAAACCCAGGGGTGAGGCTTCCCTGCGTGAGACAAGACACCTCCCATTAATGAGCTCAAGAAGATGTGACCTAGGAAAAAGGCAGTGTTCTGATGACAAAGGACAATGTTTTCTTTCCATGTGGGGACCCTTGCCAGTGTTTGGGCGTAGAGATGATTCCTGCAGGCCTCCCCACCACCACGTACCCACCTTCCAGATGGGAGTGTCGATGAGTTCTAAGGAAACGAAGTTCAGGTTTTGCTGGTGGCAAGCTCTGGAGAGGCAGATAAGGCTTTCTAATGTCAAATGAAAAATAAGCATGTTTGGCAGCCTGGACAATATTAGAACTCTTTTAGGGAAAAGTGCAGCTCGTTCCCCAGACTTTAATGTGTAATAGATAATTATACAAAATATTGTTTAATGGATTTGATGTTCAGTTGCTTTATATAATTTTGGGTTACTTATACCTCTATAAAATAAGTGTAAATCGTATTTAATATCCACTTTGTTCTGATTCAAATAGCTCCATAAGTTGCTAAGTCAGAGAAGTAGGTCCTAGCACTGTCCATCCTTTACCTCGGAGGACTTGGGGGGCCTTGGGGAGAGTAAATGATACTCGCAGGCATTGCATCACTGACAGCAACCAGCTTTGATGTCTACCACATTAACAAGTAGACCTGAGAAAAGGAGCCTATCTGTGCTGTTAATACCTGTCCCATTGCACCTTGCATCTGGTGTTTAAAACAAACACAAGAAAACAAAAAAATAATTGCAGTTCTGGATTTGTGTGCCTGCTGTCAGTGTTAATGATGCTGGCATTTTCTTTTCTCTTTAGGTTGTTTGTGTGCGTATTACAGTGGGAGTAACCCACTGTAAGCAGTTTTCTGAAGTCTCTGTCCCTTAGGCCATTGATTTGAATGGGAACTTGATGATAATATTTGGCCTAGCCATTTTTTTTGATTGCATTTTTATCACAACTTTCCATTTAAGCATTCCAGACCATAAAAAGAACCCCATTTTACAGGTATGGAAAGAAAATGCAGAGCAAAAGAAATGTGAAACTAGAAGGGGAATTTTCAGAAGCCTGACAGGCTCACCTGTCCAGGCTGTGAAAACCTCTAGTGAAGGATTTTTTTTTCTTTTCTTTTTGCATTGCTTTCAGTGTTTCACTCTTTGTAGAGCAGAGACTTTTCTCACATCCAACTTGAATCATCTTCAATGCAAGTGGAACTAGTAGTTTCATATTGTATAGAAAATGGGCAGTCTTTTGTATGCTCCAAAGACTGTTTCCACCTCTGCCCTTGCTCCTGTTTTCTAGACTAATGAGATACAGTTCATTTGTCTTTTTCTCTTGGATCATCTTTTGGCTGTCCTTTGAATTCTCTCCTCTTAGAACTTTTTCTTTCTTTGAATACAGTGACTAAAACTGGACTCAGTCTTCCAGCTGAAGATTCACCAGAGCAAAACAGAGCAGAAAAATGAACTTCCATGTCGGATGTGTGACTCTGATGCCAAGCCTGTCTCACTCGAAGGTGCAAGTGAGTCCATTATTTGCAACTTGATCATCGTGTCTTAAAGTCATCACAAGTTTCTGATCTGCCAGCACCCCAGCACGCTTGGCAAGTCCATCCATGGTCTTATGCAGGCATCACTTGGCAGTTACTTTTGTTGGCCCTCCCGAGTTGATTTTGGATCACCTTTCCAATTTATCGATGTTGAATTTGGACTCTCTCTTCCACAATCACTCATCTTGAGCAGAAACAAAAAGGGCTTTCCCAAGGCCACCCAGTTTAGCCCTAAGTGTAACATAAAAGCTCCTCAGGACCTTTCCCCTTTGAGAAATTCCTCTCAGTGTGTTCCTTGCTCAACATTTGTCAAGACCATAAGATTATGCTGCATGGGGATCAGTTGATAGAAAATGTATTGGAAACTATGGATGGAAAAAGAAAAAAAAAAAGGAATTTGGTTGTGTTTGGGTGTGGGGGGGACATCCTTTTGGCCATCTGTGAGGTGAGGTGGGTGACCCTCCAAGGCAAACAGTGCACTTGCTACTACTCGCGAGGACACGTAGGTGGGCAGTTGTACTTTGCTTTTATGAATGTCCACGAAGCTTTAATTGCCAGGGGAAAGGGCAGACTTTGTTATGAGAAGCAATCAGGGAGACTCACTTTTTCCAAAAGGTACCTTTGTGCTTGCCTGGGATTGCTACATTGTGTGGTGATGAATAACACTTGGAAGCAGATGTCCAAGGCAGCAGCGCTCAGTGGAAATAGTGCATTTTTTCCATTTTATGTCTAGTTGAGACTATATTAAAGAGCAGGGAAAAAATTTAAAAGCTGAAAACATGTTGAAACATGTTACGATTATGACAGAATTGACGACAGCCAGGAAATTCCAAGATAGGGTCCTTACTCTGGCCTTTCTGGCCAGGCTAGAAGCTCAACATCCAAGCCCTTGGGTTAGCATTGGTCACCACAGTTTTATCCTTGTTATTTGTTACTAGGTATGTGCCCTTCTAATGCTGACTCTTTTTTCTTTTGATCTTTCATAACAAATTATGAAGTCCATGTTCTCCATCATATGCCTTCCTACCCACTCAAAGCTGTTAGGTAACTAGGACCTTTTTAAAAATTAAACGTAAATCTCAGAGAGGTCACTGAAGCTTTATTCAACATACAAGAATGAATACAATTATGAACTTTTATCTCTGTTTAGAAAAGCACATGATATTCACATAAACCTCACATTAAAATATTTTCTCTGCATATGTTAGTAATAAAAACATCCCATATTATTAAAATGTGAATATTTAAATCATGTAATTTTATTTTCTCTTGAAGGTAATACCAAATTATATTTTACCCATATGTTAACGGCAAAAACTAATCTGACAGGTCCACTTCGATCCTCCCTCTGGCATAGCACAGTGCCATGCAGGGATAATTGAACCAAGCTATATGTTAATAGTATAATATAACCATGGCACCGTTGCTGCCTCTGCTTTGCTTAGCCTGTTTCTCTGATATTTGTTTGTTATATTTATTCGTTTGGGAGGAAAAATTATGTTCTGGTGACTTATAGATTGCAAAGATTACAGACAGAATTGGGCTTCTGTGATTGTATAGAGTGATTGTGAATCAGGAGGATTAATTCTTGTTGAACTAGGAGAGTGCTGATCTTAGAAATGCCATGGGTTCACTACAGTCTGTCTTCAGTAGTTCCAGGAGTTGGTTACCACACTGTTTAAATTTGTTCCTGAACACCTAGTCTGAATTTATGTACCTCTGTGTACTAGACTTCAGTCCATCTTTGTCTATAGACTGTCTTATCAAGTGATCCTGGTTGCTTGTTATCAAGGATCCGTCCCTTGTTTTCTGCTCGCACAGTGTATGTCACGAGCATCCTTGAACAATATGGAATTTATATTTCTTCTGAGTCGCTTATAAAATATCATGATGCAGCATCAGGGTCACCTCGACAGGTATATTTCTAACTCTCCATTTAAATGCAGAAATTGTTATTTATCCAGCGGTCAATCCTCATAATCCTGCTGTGTTCCTTTTGTACTATTCTAGGTTCTCAATGAACATGCCTTGCAATACCTAGTCAAACAACATAGGATAGCCTTAAATTTAGCCAGACAAGATTTCTCTAAGTCTGTCCTGATTTGGGCTGAGCATAAGTGCCCTTTACTTGGGTTGAATGGGTTGAATCACTCTCCTTGCTGTGATCACTCGACTGGCTTCCCTAGGAAGCGAGGCTGACCGAGCTGCATTTGGCCAGGCTGTCCCACTTACCCTTTTTAGAAAGCTGGCATCCTGTCAGCCGCCTTCTAGTCCTCTGGAAATTCCACTGTCCTTCAAGAATTCCAAGTATTCCAAGACTCATGATGTCGTGCGATCTTGAATCCAAACTCCCTACCACATTTCCCTTCACAAAAATAACTATGAACTTTCTAAATTCAATTTATTTCTTTAAAGCATTTCCAATAGTATAATGTTTTGTAGGAAGCCTGTTATTGCAAAACCTAAATTTGCGGCCTAAAAGCTACTTGGCTTTATCTTTTAAAAACATGTTTTTTAAAAAAATTCTCATTGCTCTACCCAATCCATTTCGTTCTGTGGCATAATTAACTTCTATACAATATATTATGTTTTAAAATTGTGCTGTGTGAAAAGTTTATTTCAAGTTTGTCATATGTAGAAAATTGATTTTAGGGCAAGTTGTTTTCCAGGTATTCCCAAGTATGATAGAATTTTCTGCCTTGTCAAAGTAAAAACATTATTTAGCTAAAGAGAATGCAGGATTGCTGAAGGGAATTGATCTGGGACACACTGATGAGACCATTTTTTAAAAATAGAGAAGTGAAGTGTCAGTGCAGTAACATGGTAATTGAGATCCACAAGTTCTTAACAAAAAAAAAGAAATGTTTAAGAAACTTGAGGGGGGAAAAAAAAAAAGACAAGTGTTAGAAGAGCACTGGGAGCACTGTCTGGCTGGTAGACTCAGAGAAGGTTATAGATGTGCTGAGGTTGAAGGTTAAAAGGAAGAGATTACATGGAAAGAAGAGGGTCACTGGGAAGGATGGTCCCAGCTGACGTGCTCTGAAGGCTGATGGAGTTCAAAAGCATCTTGTTTGGTGCTGATGCTTTTCTGTTGTCATCCATGTGGGAATGTGATATGTTTCAGGGCTTCCATAGGTCCTTCAAAGACCTTTCAAAAGCATGATCTGTGAGCAGGATCCAAGCAAACCACGGGATCTGTATGTATTTAGCCTCACAGAACCAATAAATTCATGTTTAGTAATTCATAGTATTTGATAGGAAAGCCTAGGATCACTTATCATGTCTGTGAAGACCTTGAAGACCAGAATGATCTACAGATGTCAGTTTGGAGAGCAGAGGTTGAAGTCTTTGCCAGTATTTACCAGCTGAAAAATGGGGTTGTGTCCTTGGTGAAACTATTGCTTGTTCAAAAAAAATATATGTTTTAACGAGGCAGCAAAGGTCAGCTGCTTATTCCTGGCAGCACTGGCTCATGCTATAAGCTGCTAGCTCTCTTCCAAGGTTTGATGCCTTCAGTGGTTTGCTTTTGCCAAACACATGCCAAAATAACTTGTCATGCAGTAAGCGAATATGAGTTATCTTTTGGCATTTAAAACTGAAACCACCTCAGCAGCATGCATGTCTTTACTGGTTATAGGGCATTTAAAAAACACTCACCTGCTAAAATAGGCAACGGTTTCCCAGTATGAGACCCAGTCTCCTTCTTCTGCAAATGAGGGAAACTGGTGCATAAAGTAAAGCAGTGGCAGAGCCCATACTGGGGTGTCGAGCATCAGGATTCTCTCCTCACATCATATGGCTTCTATTATTTCTAGCATTTCACTTTTCTATCAGTGGTTTTAATATTAAGAGAAAAATTTTCCTCTGAACTTCTGTTTAGCAAATGTGCTTTCTGGCTTCAATCTTTTACATGCAACTCAGAGCTTGCAAGATCATGGCCAAGCTATAAAGCCCCAAGAAAGTGGGCAAAATAACAGCCACAAGCAAAAGAGATAGCCAAGCTCAGCCTTGTTAACCCCACTTTCGTTTGCAGGGAACTTGAGGACTGGTCTGAACTTAATGGCCAGAGGCCAAAAGGGTCAAATAATCCTGAAATGCCACGAGCGGGGCCTGAGGGAATATCTGGAAATGCTCCCGTGCAGGGAATACAGCTAAGCTCCAGTATCAGTGCCAGATCCTGCCGCTGGCTCTGCGTGGTGTTTGTGGGTGAGAATGAGGTTTTGATGCTACCTTTTATTACACTGGAAAAAAAATCAACTTGCAGCTAATGGAAACCACTTCTCATCCTGTTGTGTGAGTGGGCAGTGAAATGGGACGGTTTGGGGAGGAGGGCTAGGGATGATGAGGGTGAATGGTTTCCTTTGCATCCAAACTCTATGGAGTTCACCTGGTTTTGAGATTTGCTGCCTGTCGTGAAGTCAGCCTGAATCCCCTGGGCAGCCCCAAGAGCTGGCAATGCTGTGGCTCAAATTCTCTCCATCCTGTTTCCTTGGGCACTGGGAAGTGCCATGGGCCATTCCACGTACATCCCACATAGGGATAGGTGGATGCACGTAGACGCACGTAGGGAGCTGCAGGGTGGCACATCTGCTTTGCTTCCCACCACCCCCAGTGTTTGTGTTTCTGGCCCCACATCCCTCCCGTGATCCTCCCGCCCGTGCCCGGCTGCCTGCTCTGCTGCCCGGCCGTCCTGGGCACACCGCAGGCCCTGCCTGGCTGCCTTCCCCAGGCCTCTCCCTCTCACCTCGTGGTTTTTGCCTGCAGCTTCTGGACCCTCCCTGGCATTAAGGTCAGTTCCCAGCCAGGCTGCAGGAAGCAGACCCACAGATTCTGCCAAGAATTAGCAGAGATCAGCCTCATTTTCTCTTACCCTATTCACTTCCACCTAAGTCTCTGTAGCCCTTACTCTGCAAGAGCAGAATTTTAGCGTTAAACTTCAGGAAAAATTGTTGCTGAGGTTATTGCCATAGTACTTGTGGGGATCTCTCTTGGCTGTGGTGTTTTTCACTTTGGTTTGTACACCCTTCTTCTGCCAATAAACACTAATGGTTCTTGTACTTGCATAGTCTGATACAAAGTGTTCCCTCCTTTTCAAAAGTGCTGTAGATGGTAAGTGCAGCCTGAACTTACTGGCATTAAAAGTGCAGTAGCTCTTAAAACTGGATGCTTCCAGTTATGAAAAGCTATGATAGTTCATAAAGTAGGGCAATTAATGCATTGAATTAAGAAATCCCTGTTGTCGTGACCTGTGGATGGTTCCCTAAATGACTTTCTTCTCAGGCAGTAAGTCTTTCCATGTAGCTCTGTTAACATCTGCAGTCCCCCGTGAAAATGCTCTGCACCGTTACAGCAATGCGTTCTTCCAGGAAAGAAGTACAAATCCTGTCAGTCATTCAATAAACAAGCTTCTCTTTTGTTTTTATCTTTGCTTCTTGTAAATGCTAGGGTCAAAACGCCGCTTCTCTTGGAAACTTCTTTTACAAGTGCTGTAAGAGTTTGGGAAACGTGTCAAACACTGGGAGCAGCTGCCGAGCCGAGCCCTGCGCTCCCTGTGTGCTTTGGCTGCGGCAGGATGCACAGGAGCAAGAGCGAGCGCAGGAACCCGCCTTTGAAGTCTCCTCGGTGATGTTATATTATTCTTGGCTCTTAGCGCGTTGGAAAATACACTGCATCAAGTTCTCATCATTGCTGCAGTGCACAGTTTTTCTTGAGGCTGGGGAAGGGTGGTTTTAGCATTATATTCGGCTATGAAACACCTCAGTCATTTCACCGCTAAGATTATGTTGTTTTATTAAATTCTTGTTAGGTTTTTCCTTTGTGAGATTGGAGCCTTTCCCCAGTTGGTATCTTGGGGTGCTCCACACTTTCACCGTGGAGCTTGTGAGCACCTCATCTGCATGTGTGATAGTGTTTCACGGTGTTTAAGTCACAGCTGATTTTTTTTTTTTCTTTGCAGTTGGATTCACCAACACCCCATGCTCGCAGAAGTAGGATAATTTTGCATTCTCTTGCATCTTGAGCCCAGAGCTGAAAGAGCTCCTTGCAACATTTAATGCACTTGGGCTTATACACAGAGCCACAATTGCATGTACCGAAGAAATGCAACATGGGGAAGTTTTTTGTGTGTCTGAAAGTGCCCTCTGAAAGAGGCTACCGCACTGTTATTCCTTTGGTTAAGAGGAAAACAAGAGTAGGGAAGAATCGTTAGGGGCAGGAGAGAGGGAAGGAAAAAGGATTGAAGTTACTGGAATTTTTTTTTCAAGGGAGACTTGAAAACTCGTATGGTTCTTCGCGCCATTCTCTCTCCCTGCAGCTGAATCGAGAAGGTTCATCCTCCTCTGGTACAAACAGGGTAGTTTACACTCTAACTGAAAAAGTATGTTGTGTCCGAAGTGCCAAAACTTCCTTGGCAAATTTGCCACAGATCCAGAGCTGCTTTCTCACTCTGTTTTAAATTTTCATTTGCTACTCTCAGGCTTGGTAATGCTTTCCTGCATGCAGACTTGCAGTCAAATTTGTGGAAAGGCAAGTCTTCATCCTTCCTTTTTTAATTTTTAGTTCTATTTCAGTGACTGTCTTGCACCTAAATTCCTCAAAGCTCTGTATTGTAACACAAAATTTGTAAGCTCATCAAGTTATCTCAGCTTATGACCCAATTGAGTAGAGGGAAGTCATTCCTTAAGAGCCTGCTTTGTACCTGCATGCCTAAAAACCGTGTCTTATGCCTCAAATCTCAACCTGAATTTTAGATAAATAATTTGTCATCATCCACTACTCAGCTTGGGTGAGTTGAATTTGGTAAACTGTGGAAATGCTTTAAAGCAAGCAGAAATAATAAGGGACAGAGGAATGCTTGTGGACTTGTAAATCCCTGGTAAAGTCGGCATAAGGCCCAGCTTTATTCTAAAGTTGTAGCAAACCCACAAAACATTTTGGAAAGAATCAGACTTCTTTTTAAAAGACTTTGTGCTCTGACTGTTTAAGTGTTTGGACTATTCTTGTAAATGAACCTTATCTGACTTGAGCAAAGGGTGTCGCAGCAGACTCCAAAATATGACCTCTTCCTCTTGTGTTGCATGTTTTGTACTTTGTCACACACATTAAAATGTGGGTTTTTTTTTCCTAGAATACTGTAAATTTAAGCTCTAAGATAGTAAAATAGCTCTGCAATTCTCAAGGCTGGCATTAATCATCATCCTAGTGGAAGTTTAGCATGTGAGGGTAGGTTTTTGATCTCTCTGCTTAAGCAGAATAGTTTGAAAATCTGCTGTGGTTCTGCTTCTATTCCCCAGCTTCAGGATTGTACTTTGGATTGTCGTTAGTCACCTTTAAATAACCATCTACCGATGAGTCTCCACAATGCTTGATGGTAGGGAGTAAAAGATAGAAGATAGAAATAAAAAGCGTGAACAAATGCATTAGGTGTTTACAAGTTTCTCATGGGTTTTTGAGGGAAAATCAATAAAGTGGCAGCAAATGTGGGGGCAGAGCAAGGTAGGAGCATTGGTGTCACTGCCTCTGCCTGAGATAGTCCTCAAATACCACCTAGGTAGGGACAAACAGTTGTGAAATGAAGCTGTGTATAGTTTGCCACTTATTTTTGCATAAAACATTGAGAATAACTTTTATGCCTCCTGTAGCATGGTTGGGGTGCTCTGGGGGTGCTGCTGTCAAACCCCAATGTTCCTTGAAGGTTCCTACACTTCTAAGCTACTTAGCAGAGGCCCTGTGAGGGTAATGCAGCTCCAGGGAACAGCTTCGTATGGCTTTCCCAGGTGCCTAAACCTGTCGTGGTTGGTGGAGAGCTGTTTGGGTGCTCATTTCATGAATTGTGTGCGCTTTCTTCAGCGATATGACATTGGATTTATTGTCTCTTTCCTCAGTCACACTAGAGATCTGTGTTCTTGATTACAGCGACTCTGCGGAGAGGGGAAGGCTCAGCATGCAAGTGGTCATTGACAGCAAAGTAACACCGTGGTCTTAAGATGGTTTCATCAGCCTGTGGTTTGTACTTTACCATCCTGCAACAATTAAAACTCCAGTGAGCTTTGCACAACCAAGCATGCAAAGCCCTGGTTTCCAGCAGGTAGAGGAAGGTTACAGGTTCCAGCAGGTTACAGTTCGGCAGTAGGTCTGTCAAAGAAACAAAGGAAAAACAAAATAGAGATTTGAATTTTTGTATTTTGCTTTGATACTTAACTTGCTTTTGGATCATGAGGACCTCTCAGTTTTCCACACCAATCTCTTACGAGGAGTGTGGCTTCAGTTCACATAGCTGCAGCTTTTATACAAACACATGCACACTGACACAACTCCCAGATCACCGTTGGTGAAAAAGAGGGTAAATTTTTGGCAATTCTCAGCTGCTATGGGGCTGGGTGAGGTGTTTGAAGGAAGCTGCAGGCTTTTCAAGGCCACAATTTGTAGCTGGATTAAGCTGGAATAAACCCAGACCCCAGAAGTGAGAAGGCAGCATTTCGAAGCCTAAAGCAACACTGCTTTGCCAGGTAGCTTTAAGTACACGCTGCCCAGTTCTGCTTCCAACCCCTCTGGAAGCCATTAACGCTTAGAAATATAGAGAGGACAGAAGTTTAACCCTTATATTCTGCAGATCGGAATTGCATTTAAGCCATCCACAGGTCTAGCAGGGTCTTGCAGAGGTTTCTAACCTGCGCATTACACAAGTTGTTTTACTGGGGCATCTCACAAACCAGAGCTGGCCAAAAAGCCACTTTTAAGAGTTGAAACGATTGCACTGGAGTTCTTTGATGTCCCTGGAAGGGCACGCAGTCCCTATCCATCACTGTCCTGCTTGGCAGCACTGGGGCTGGGCTATTTGGCCTGGGGAATGATGGATGGGGAAATGCTGGTAAAACTGTTCAATGTTGGTTTTTCTAAGCACAGCTGAAGATGGTGCTCACGAGAGCTGGTGGAGAAGGACCACATGCCAACAGGTCTGTGCTCCAGAGAGACCCGCTGTCACGGGGAGGTGCGAATGCTCCGCAGAGCCGCCCTCTCCCGGCGCGCTCCTGTTTCCAGGGGTCACGTTTTCAAAGTGAGCGCTCCCTGTTCCGACCGATCCGAGCAGCCCTCCGGGACTCAGGATCTGCTGCGGTTCTCCTGCCAGCTGAATCCTTCATCCCTAGGTACCCCAGGTACCACTGGTTGTGCTGGGATGATGCACGCACTAGATAAAAGACTTGGCACGCAAGGATGCAGTTGTCTGACACTTTGCAAATTTGCTTTAATCTGTGTGAATAGTTGCCAACCTTTGCACACACTTTTAATTTTAAGCATATGAATAGCCAGTGGTATTGCTTAAGTGTTTACTGAATCATGCCTTTATTCTGTTTACTATTTTTTTCCATGCCCCCAAACGTATTCTTGGATCTATAGGAAAGTATTTGGGGTCTTTTTAAGTATTCACTTTCCAAGAAAACAAACGCAACAGAGCAGCTAAATTTCAGGCTTAATATAACCAGGGCTGTTTTCTCCTTGTCTTTTGTATGGTTTCTTAGGTTTCCCTTTCCAAAGGACAGGCCGATGAATGTAGACAGTGCCTTTCTGAGCCCGACAGCCTTTTCCAGGGTTAAAACAGAAAGCAACAATTGCCAAATCTTTTAATTTCTGGGCCTCGCTGGCTGCAGTGCCTGTTAACCCTGGAGGACTGCTGAAACACTTGTGCGCCATCGGCCCTTGGCCAAGCTTCGCATGCTGCAGGTGAAGTAATGCCATACCTGCCCATCTGTTTGGCCTATTGCTTTACAATAGTTGGAATAAAAATCTAATTTTGCATGATTTTCTGTGACATTGTTTAGAAGCAGGCCAGTCACACGCGTCTGACTGAAGATTGCCCCGTTAGCGAACGTGAGCGGACGGTTGGTAGGGCCCAGCTGCCCCAATCTCTCTAACCACAAAATTGTGCTCAGGTGGCACCATCCACCTGATTCCAGCTCCGTGTGTTGATTGGTATTTCTGTGCTGCAAGTGGGGCAAATTAGGCTGCAGTCGTCTCCTGCACGTGAAGTATCTTGTGTCGTCCCTCGTGCGCAGGCCGAGGACTGCTGGGCTGCCCAGTAAAGGCCAGAGGTGCCACCTGTGTTGTCATTTGCTCCATTGAGACCTAGCATAGCTTGGGGGCTTTGGTAGGCTTAGTTGTACTTTGAGCTAAATGCGAACATCTTTTTGAGGCAAAATAAATGATTTTGAGACTCATTGAGAGAGCCCAGACCTTAGCAGGAGGATCTTACCTGCGTTACTCATCAGCACTCCCCTGGCTCTGGCTGGAGCAGTTCAGCTAATTAAAATTCCTTTTACCTCCTTTTTCCTTTATGGCATCAGGTGGTTGGTTACAAGAACCTTCATTTTGTGTCTCAGACTGCTCTAATGTGCAAAGCAGATGCCGTTTTCCACCGTGCAGTGGCCGCATTTCAGCGGCAGCTCCAGTGATCTCTGGCATAAAACCTATCACCAGCTCCTGCCTACCAGGACCACAGCACCTGCTTTGACCCAGACGCAGAGAAGGTGGTGACACTCTCACATGGTGGGTCCTTGTGAAGAGTAAAGGGCTGGTTTGGGTTTGTCTCGCCTGCTGTCCACTCCCGGCATGGGTAGCTGCGTGTAGCTACGTATACGTATATACACATACATACAGGAGATGATTAAATTGGGAGTTCGTCTGAGTATCGGGCTGGTGGATTCACACATGAAATACTGACAGCTCCTCGTGTGCGAGTCGTCAGGCCCACTAAAATTTTGGGACTGATCTTAGTCCCAGGAAAGCCAGTTAAAAGCAGTGCCTCTGTCCTTAATGTTTTCTACAGAAAAGCCTGAGACTGTAACCTTAGGAGAAGGAAACGTGAGACCTTCGTGGCAATTTAAGAAGGGCTGCAGTTGAAAAGGAAGGAGAACAGGTTCCCTTTGTACTTGCCCACGCTCCACTTGGCATCCCCGGGGGCAGCACGGGAGGATTTCAGCCCTCGGTGTCCACACAATCCCTCATTTTCCAGGGGCAAAGCAGCTTGTTATGGAAGAATGAGCCCTCTTCCTGGTAAGCCTGGAGTGGAAGGAGATCACTGATTAAAGCTGAGGCTTTTGATTAAATAATGAGGCTACTTTCAGTGATTAAACCAAAAAAAAAAAAGGTATTTGGGGGGCTGCTTTTTGCAGAGGGCTCAAATAGGCCGCAATTAAAGCGCAAGCGAGAAAGCGAGTGGCGCGGTTGTCATTTTGGAGGCTGGGACTGTGCCTAGCATGGAAGGGGAGGCAGCAATTTTGGGATTATGCTGTTATTCAGCTGTAACTAGATCACTGTTTATTTGTGTTTCTGGAAGCACGGTCACAGGCGTGCATTGTATTTACCTCCGTAACTCAAGACACACAACGCTCTGTCACTCATCACAGATAAAAGGCTTCAGCATCCTTGGGTAATTACGGAAATTTTATTAGCTCTGATGAGGCAATGATAAAAGGTATTGAGGCTTTCATTTCATCCTTTGGGAGAGCGCCAATTTTTCAATTCGTACTTTCCATTTATTGCAACAAGTTTTAAAGGGCTGTTCTTGCAAATCTGTTTCTGTGAGGTTTTTACCTATGTTCCCAAGGCAAACGTTTCCATAACCATAATCTTTATTACGAGCAGAGCCAAGGCTAAGAATTTGTCCTCCAAACTGATAGTCATTTGTCCAGTGTGTCCCATTGCCATCGGTGTGTCCATCTAGCAGAATGCCCCGGTGTATAATGCTGCTCCGCTTGCACGTACGGTCCCAGGTCTCTGGAATGACTGTAAGTAAATAGAAAAGACAGTTGAAATTTGTTTGCCTGTGTTTCACACAGCTGGTATGGTTGTGATTTTTAGTGTTTACAGTCATGTAAAAGCCTAAGGTTTGGGGGAAAAGGGCAGGGCTTGCTTTAAATTATCACTGAAACGGAATAAAAAGTCACAGAGAAATGTCAGGAGATCTTGATGAACGTGTTTCCGTGGGAACTGGAAAAGAGACCAAGCCACAAAATTAAGAACTAGATCCAGATTTCATATCCTTTAGCCTCACCCGTGAGGGAACGAAGAATTCAGAACTAAAGTACCACAAGTTCAGATTAAGTTTTTCCTTTGAACCATTTCTTGATAGCCCTGTGTTCTGACAGTCTCTTAAGAAAGGTCAGTACGAGCGATACCTCTTAGTGGTTTGTGCACCTGAACGTGCCAGTTATATCCCCTGTGAGACTAGGCATAAATGCAGTTTCTTGCTAAGTATTCCCAGGCTTTTAACGCAATGGTTGAAACTGGCACTTTGCTCCATCTTACTGAGTTGCCTACAAAAACATCGTAAGATGTTTCCTGCTTTTCAATGAAATCAAAGGGGTGAATTTGCTTCCACTGTGGCCTCTAAACTGATAAAAAGCAACTTTTTGTTTGCAAGAAATAGACAAACCTGCCAATTTTGAGGGCTTCTTAGTTTTTTCTTTTTCTTTTTTTTTAATTAATTCGATTCCAAACCAAGCCAACCACAGGGTAACACCAGAAGCCACACAAAACTAAACAATCCAATGCTTTATCCCTGCTATTTGGGTTTCTGTGGCAATTACTATTTATGTCAGAAAGCTATGATACTGCTTTTCATTTCTAAATATCATTATATTAGGGATGAGCAAGTTGTGGCATATTTTTTTGGGGTACAGCAGTATCCCCCCTTCTTTCCTGTGCATTTCAGAGAAAAAAATAATCTTGCTGTGAAGTGAAAAATTTGCTTTAATACAGTTATAATAATTGAATTAAAGCAGTTTTCAGTAGCAATATAGCCTGCCAGTTTTCAGTTGGCAAGAAATATATACCCTATATGACAAAACATGCCTATGCCAAAGGCATTCATGTATGATACAAATTGAGTTACCTGTTGTGGTTTCAGTATGCAATTTAAGTACAGAAACACTTACGCTTTTCAGCATTATTTCAAGCAAATTTTCTTCCATTAAGCACTCTGGATTTCTGCTTGATCACCTGCTAACTGAGGTTTTCACGAGCTTGAGTCATTTAATTTATTACATAAACTGAAGTGAGCTAGAAAGACTCATGCAGGAGGAACACTGTCATTTACCTCAGCCTGTCTTTGCTTTCTGCCTTGCTCCGTGTCTCACTCCTTTGTCTCACTCACACAATCATTGGTTAGGAGTAGAAGTGTTGTCACCTTGCAGAAAATTGCTCATTCCTCATCACGTTTGTACTGGATTGGAGTCTTACAGGGTGCTTAAATGGAACAATGCACCATTTTAAGAAGATGCACAAGTAAGAGGGAGGCCTAGGTAAATGCAGCTGGCCTGAGCTGTGCAAATTCTCCTCTCCTCGAAGCCCACGGATCCTCGTGCTCCAGGGCCACGCAGCCAAAGCCCCATGTGCACAGGTGCGGATCTCCTTGAGCCTCGTCCTGCTGTGGCTCTGCTTTGACAGAGTTCCCCTAGAAGCACAGGAACTTTGCTCTCATAAATGAAAAAGATCAAGATTTTAAGTAGTTTTTTAGTGATGTATCTTTTGATTTTC
>JAVCKT010035947.1:0-18588 GCA_032273925.1 Rhynchotus rufescens | reverse complement strand
TAAATGTATACTCGCTATCTATGAACGATATTATCTTTCATGCAAGTTGGGCCAGTGCTAAAAGCAAACAGATTTTCTCTCCCTTTCTTCCTTAAATATGAAAAGAGCAGTTTATTTGTTAGCGGTCATCAAAATCTCCAGATACTCTCCAAGTACCTTCTTGGAGAGATTTCCAATGTTTTTTATGCTGACTGGCTGTGCAGTTCCCAGCTCCAGGACCAGAAGCACCAGAGCTCCAGCTCCACAAGGGACTCTCACATACACCAAGACCTGACACCACTTTGGCAGTACAGAAACCACCAATACTGCGTGTCAGCTCTTCAAAACATTTTATGCAAGTTTCCACAAGCACTTTAAATTAAGGTGCCCTTTATAAATGGTTTATTCATGTTTATGAAATGATTAGTTGGTGCCACTACATCCTTTAATAACTTATTGTAAGGCATGTTATAAAATGCATCATCAATAAATGCTTAAAATGCTGCCACAGCAAGGCGATAAGCTGTTACAACAATATTTTAAGATGTAAGTATTGTTCAGATAGTTTGTCTGCTAGTTCAATGCATACTTCCACATTTTTTTTACAAGCATATTATCGAATGCTGTATAAATAATAAAATATTTATAAATATCACCTTAATATAAAGTGTTACTGTGTTTTCATAACTTTAATGCACATGCCTCACAACCAGAGGAAATGGCAAAAGAACAGAAAGGTGACTGAGGAGAAATATCCCTATCCTAGACAGGAATCTCTGTATTATCCTAAGACAGAAAAATTTTACAGCATTCCCTGCACAAGGTGTTTGTATTTTCCAGGTTTGAATCATTAACCATTTTAGGAACCATCAGGAACGAGGGAAAAACACCTACTCACCTTAAGCTTGTGCATCTGAAAAAATGTCACACACAGAATGCTGTAGTAATCAGCAGCCTTATTGGAATAATAAAATACCAATGTGTGTTATTGAGCCCATATGGACAAATATAGAATTAAGGTCACTCCCTGCCACTTGCTGTGCTAGAAAATGAACAGAATGACATTATGGACAAGTGTGATAAAAGGAATTCAGACATAAAGCAGATGCTGATTGAGACATTAACTTATGCTTTTATCTGCTTCTCAGCTTAGTTGCAAAGAGCCTGAAGACTTAAGTGCTGCTCCAGAAAGGACTACAACCTCAAGAAAAGAAAGCTAAATTCAGCACTTAAAAATGGTTTATTACAAAAGCAAAGATCATAACAAGGGGGGTCTAAGGATATCCTTATGGAAGAAATTTAGACACATTTTGCTTCTTCATTCTTAAATAAATTGAGCTATTTATTTAAGTGAGCAGACTTTAAAAAAGGACTTCTAGATATTAGCTCTAAGCATCAACACATCCATGCCTGCCTGTGATCCCCTGTGACCCTGGGTCACTTAAGGACAGATGGCACTAGCCCATACACAGAAAGGCAGACACACAGATATTCAACACAGCCAAAGAGACCTAGCAGGAGAAAAACTTTTCCCTTGGAGGAAAAAGAAAAAAAAGGGTAAAGCAGAACCAGGAGGTCTCCTTTAAAAATCAGAAAACCTACCCATGTGCAACCTCATATACACGTTTTTGCATGATCAGAGGCTTCTTTTCTCTAAAGAGAAAGAATGAGGAGGACTGATATGTGCATCACTTCACTTACAATTTTGTACTGTTGCTCTTCCTCTGTCATAAGCTGAAGGCTGAGATCTAACAGCTGTGAATACTTTTACTGCCGGTACCCTGTGGCTGCTTGGCAGCAGTTTCTAGCCATTTTCATGCAAACTTAGAGGAGTTTTTGATTTTTCCAGTGGATTTCACATCAGTAAATTTAACCGGGTGCCTATTACCTTTGTTTCACTTCAACAATTAAAAATGGAACCCCAAAGTATATATAGGATATTTACTTACTCTTTTAAGAAGCTTACATATTTATCTGTTCAATTCCTATATCTGCTTCATATATCTACAAGTAGACTAATAGGTGCTGCCACCCAGCAACATACCTAATTGATGCTCCATTTCATTGTTGTTTGTGTGAGACTCAAAGACACTTTTCTCTGCTTTCCAAGGAAATTGTCGAAATTCTGGTGTGCACACACACACCCACTACAATATCTTCTTGTTTTGCAGGTAGGGCCCTAGGGGCATAACAGTATATCACTGTATTTCTGCCTAACTATGGTTAGCATGTGACACTTGTATTTGCCCCAAGATAATGCACAAATATATTTTAGAGGTTTTTCTAAGGATAATCATGATCCTTCATTCCTTCTTGCCTTTCTAATAATAACAACAGTTTAGCGCTTTTTTTAAAATATATTTTTTTCAACTGTTCTTGGTGAGTCTGACATTCAATTCAGAGAATCTAATGTCAGGAAGAAATCCATACGTACTCCTGAGAGTGGTAGGCATGCCCCTTTGAATCTATTTTTAGGATTCAGTAGAATAAAGCGATATCTTCTTCCTTCAATAATTTGTTCCATATGCATTTCTCACCTTTCCAATGTTTACAAAGGAAAAATTTATGCTTTATGTTCCTGAAAATATTTTTGTGTTCAAATTGACTGTATATCAGTCCATACAATGACATTGTTAAGATCTGCTGCACATCTCTACAAAGGAGAAATTTTTGCAACAGAAGAGCCTTTCAAAATGGAGTCTATGTTTTGAGTAAAGCAAAGCTAAGACTACAAATACTGTGATGATATTTATAATTTTCCAGAGTAATCTGCTCTTTGCCTCTTTATAAAGACATATTCAGTTCCTTCAAAGACAATTCACTGTTTTGGGGCTGATCACTGAGACTAGGCTGGCTACAATTAGAAATTATTCCACATGGGTAGACTGCTATAGAGGGTCTCAGCCTCAATCTTTTCATGCTTCTGAACCAGTTCCAGTCCAAGATGGAACAAACCATGCTCGCTTTGTGGCCAGAGTTCTGGTAACAGCTTTTTAATTCCCATAGATCACCCCAGCCTTGGATGTCTAATGGAAATAACATGGCCCTGCTTTGGTGGCTCCACACCAAATGTGGGAACGATGGTTTCTCAGGCTGCCCTGCCTGTTGGCACCTAGAGCTTACAGTGTTGCACATAAGGCACCTAGATTGCCTTAGGTTATGGAGAGCAGACCCACATGAAGTAGTCACTGTGCTAGGTTGGGCTGCTTCCAATCTGTCCTATCGGTTGAAAACTTTCCTTTGAAACATATCTATTGGGTCTCTCCCAACTACAGACGTGCAAAACTATTTTCTGAAGGCAGAGAAAGGGTGTCTGAACTGCTTGGGATATTTCCATCAGCCCTTACCTGTGTATTCACTGTCCATAGGTAGGAGATGGTTGCAGTGATGGTCATTTATCCTGACTCGCCTCTCTCATTTGCTCTGCTCATTCTGAGGGAAAGATCTCTCTGGGTTTCTGTAGTTTCCCCTTCTCGACCCTCTCTTCAGAGTCTGGCCCTTTGGCTGCCACCATCCATCTCCAGGGAGAGGCCCTGAAAACAAGAAATGCACCATTAATTACAATGTTCTACATTAGAAGAGCTTTAAAATATTTTCTCTTGCATATATTGTTTTTAAACCACAACAAGATTCTCCCCTTATTTGCTTATTTTTAGCACACATCAGACCAGAGCAGTTCTCACTCCAGGCTACATTTGACAAAGTTACAGAGACTTTCCAGGCCACCTCAAAGCAGAGATTAATCCAAACAATTTAAACCTCTCACTGTTTCACAGGCGGATGGCATTCGATTGGATTATTTAGGGAGGACAAAATGTTTTTGTTGATGAGAGAGATGAAATCCTCAGAGAGTGAAATCAATCTTATGTAGAGACCCTGGAGCATTGATCTTGGTGTACATTGACAATTTCTGGTTGTTTAGCTATTTGGAATGACCGCACAAAATGAGCAAGTTGTTATAGTTTTAAGGTTTTGGTATTTATTGGCAACCCCAGCACTCGTATGATTAATCACACATTCAGAGTGTGAGCTCAGTGGAAATTGACTGCAACGCAGCAGAAACAAAGTTTTCAGTTATCATTCTGTAATAAATTGAAGCTATATCCCTAAGCAGATTTGTCTTCAAGCTTCCAATTTGCCTTGTTAAAAGTGTTGTTTATACAGTAGTTAGCAAAAATGCAAGTAATTACACACAGAATTCATTCTAAGCGATTCTTTATATTTTTTTCTCTTTATTGGTTTTCTATCTTCATTATCCAATATTCTGTTACACCTAAGCAGAAACCACATTCAGGAAAATCAGAAAATAGCCAGGCCATAGAACAAATACTTGCTTATATTCAGGACAGCATTTCTTGGACATAATTCTGCTGGACAAGGCCTTCTGAGCAAGCCTACCCAAATGCAAACATCCTCTAATAAACCACTTTTTCCTTTGTACTTGCACTTTCTGATACTTACCAGTACAAAGCAGAACAGAAGGGCAAACGTTTTGTTTTATATATTTCATTTCATGAAATAATATTTTTTTTCAGAAAAGAACATTCTTTCAAACATGACTAGTTTTATGGGCATATTTTGCATCCTGAGAGTACCTGCTTCTTTTACCAAAAAGAAAACAAATGAAAAATACCTGTAATTGGAAAGAGGAGAGCAATACAAATATTGAGAGAGTATATTTTAAGTGAGGAGTGCCAGACACAGGAAAGCTCTGAGCCTGTGAAGGAAGGGGCCGCTCCAGCTACAGCATGCTGGCAGGGGCTTATGCTGGCAAAGATGGAAAATGCTTTATAGCCTTTTGCACTCGCCACTGGGATGGCACTGCGACCCCAAACTGGGATGAACCCGCTGGAGATGAGAACAGCACGGTGGAGCAGCCAGGGAGCCCCGCGAGGCCGGCCTCGTGCTTCCCAGGAGAGGCTTGCACGCCCTGTCCGATCAGGAGAGGCCTCGTTACCGAGCCTGGCGCCGTTAATGACCGCAGAAATTCCCATGCAGCCCAACACAGGGGTATCCCACAGCCCGCAGCCCCTCGCCGAAGGCTTCACAGCGAGTGTGTCGCAGGCTAGGAGCTCTCCTTGTAAGGTGGAGTCTTTCAGACGGGCAAAAACATTTATTTCTTAAGTGAACAACACTCTCTGTAAACCTCTAAAATTTTATTGCCCAAGATCTTTCTTCCTACTTGCAATTCTGTCCCATATGCCCTCTCTGAATAGGGCTTGCAACAATAATTCTTCACATTTATCTTTCCATCTTTCAAACTCAAAATCCCATATCTGATTTGGACAGAGCAATCTCAGAAGCAATGAATATCCCTTTAATTGACTGAAACCTTTTAAGGACAAAATTACCAAATGATTTTTCTTAGGGTTCACATCAGGTACAAGGCTTTCCGCGTGCTTGTATTTATTTATTTTGCCTCTTTGCGTAAGACAGTGGTTGCCTAGTTGACTTCTGTGTTCCTTATTTCTCTTTAGCTTCAGGGAAACATCCCTATATCTCTACCTGTAGTGGAGATAAGGAGTTGTCACAGCTGCTGTCCATGCAGTCCTCAAACCACAGAGTACTGTAATAAATCCTATTTTATTTTATGGACAAATAAATGCTGAGGTAAAATATTCGAGGATCGTTGCTTGAATACTTGCCATAGCAGCGCTACTGTAATAACCACTATGACATTAATTTACTGCAATGTGCCGTAGGAAGAAGGAAGAAGGAGGGAGAAGGGCATTAAAAGAGAAAAATTACTATCCTTCGGATTTATTGGGATTGGCCTTCCTCATTTTCAGCCATCATTAGTTGATTAGGTGCTGATGACAGTATGGACAAGCGTGCTAGAATAGTTGGCTAAGAAAAGCCCTAAAGGTACTCTGTTAATTGAGATGATGTTCATATTGTACTTACTGAACATAACTGCAGACAGTGAAATAAGAGCTTAGTGTTGTGTAACAGACCACATGAACATTCACCCATTATCAGTCTGTAAAGGGGTGAAAACACTGTATATAGGCTACTATCACTACAAAAAAAAAAAGATAATATTAAAAACTGGAGGAGACTTTATTGTGAGAAAGTGCCTGTTTTACACAGCCTTCTGGGAGGTGTTGAGAAACCTGTCTAATGTTGTTCCACAGCACCATTAAGGAGACATTATTCTATCAAAGGCATTGAGAATTGACTTATGTCTCCATTTTGCAAGAGGTGTGCACCTGAACATAACAAAATAGCCAGATTTGCTTACCTAGTAGAAACTTAAACATTATTGATTCCCTGCTGGTGTTTATCTACCACATATTTTAAATTTTCTGGTAATTTAGAGAAAATGGCAAAGGAATGCTACTACACTTGCTTCACTCTTGTTTGCGAAAAATTAGTGCTATACATGAAGAGGTGTACATGTACATCCCTCTGCACAGAACCTGCAGTGCAATATGTGCTTAAAGTCAATGGTAACAATTTAGTAGCAACAGTAACGTTACCACCAAGAAGTCTATGATATTAAATATTTTAATATGGGCATTAGCCTGTTATTTTCTGTAGCTAGGGTGAAATTCAAACTCATTGCCTAGACAGAGTTACATGAACAAATCCCTGTTGAAGATAAATATCAATATTTACTAACCTACCAGAGTAGATGGCAGGGGCCCAGTTGGTCAACACTCAGCATATGAGGTGGCGAATGGCAAAACTTTGCTTCCTGAGCCAAATAGGAATTTGCTCCCTTCAGTCATTCATGAGCCAGGATTTTTTTTCACGCTATCACAAGACATTAACAATCAGTAAACTGGAACTACCCAGAGTATGAATCAAAAAATAACACAGAAGTTCAGAATATGCTGGTTAGGAACAACACAGGGTAGGTCAAAACATTGCAAAAAAAAAAGAAAAGAAAAAATACAGGAAGTTTGTGCTTAATTAGTGCTCAGTTCTTAGACTGCACATTCAAATCAGTTATTACTCATAGCAATGGTCATCCAGGCTCATAGATACTGGGTTCTAACCAAGTTTTCTTATAGGACAGTATTAGCATTCAAGGGCTTATGTAATCAGATCCATTTTCCAATAAATATGGTTTTATCTTTAACATCCAGTGATATAATAAATGGCATGGCCTCCCTTCAGACAACATCTGCTGTGACTCGGGCACCCAGTGGCAGGGGAGTGGTGCTTGATCATGCTATTGGATATCTAGACATACTGTGGCAGAGTACAAAAATATTCCCTATAAAATAGTCATGGAAATAAAGCCTAACAGGATCAGGCTTTTGCAGTTCCTGTTGCCTGTCTATTTCCAAAATCATTGTGATTTTGGATTCATGTATTACTGTCACGGCAGTGACAGAGAGCAGCTCTGTTTAAAGTGTGCTTTACCAAGACTTGTCAACGTTTGAACGAGAAGAGTGATAGATTTGACAGGTTTGGGAGATACTGCTTCCTGCTGCTGCCTGGGAGGCCTGACACAAGAAGGAGAAATCCCCCAGACCAAGGCACTGATGGGCTCGCCTCGTCTTGCAGAGGGCCAAGCACTGGGCTTTGCTCCTGCACATCTAAGGGCAAGAAGATAACTAGAGTTAATATGTAATTTGTAAATCAGTCATGAGAGATACTAGCAGCTATTTGCAGAGTGGGAAAAATAGTTACCATGCAATTAGGTGAGACAACAC
Source organism: Rhynchotus rufescens (assembly GCA_032273925.1). Lineage (NCBI taxonomy): Eukaryota > Metazoa > Chordata > Aves > Tinamiformes > Tinamidae > Rhynchotus > Rhynchotus rufescens. Next base: position 10,945 of record JAVCKT010035947.1, on the reverse strand, counting down.
ACAAGAAGATAGTAATATCTGTGCCAATAGCACCGTTAAACTGGAGAAGCCGAGACAAGGAATATGACGTCTGAGAAAAGACAGAGAAAAGCTGTAGCAGGGAGGAAACAGTGAAGGGATTATTGGTAGAGACCAGGGAGACAAGCTGTAGTCAGACATCAAACTACAGAAAAGAAGACAGCAGTAAAACGTTACAATTTGATAGGAAAAAAATATATCCTGATATTTTTTATATCGTATCTTACCGAGTTGTAGAAGCTTCCAAAGCAAAACAAGCGGTATATCTGGTGGCACTCAAGTGTCTAGGGAGACTGCTGTGTTTGACAGATTTTGATATTGTGGCAGTTTCCATATTTTATAAAAGATTAACATTACATGATTTTTATATACATTCTTATTACACCTACCCATTTGCCTTGACTGTCTTTTCCACAAATCAGATGTCAATCACACTTTCTTGCACTATCCACTAGACTCTAGAACATCCTTTGCCTCTTTTTTATTGTTTTTCTGTTTTGTTTCTCTCTCTCCTTTTACGTGCCATTGAGTATTTCCAGACTCACTAGAACTCCAAGCCTTTAGGCAATATCTTGAGCAGCTGCTATAAAAATGACTGATAGTATTTCATGATCTTCATCACTGCTGTAGCACTTGTCCAACTACTAACCCAGTAAATCCTTTTAATACTGCAGCAGATCGGGATTTTTACTTTTGTACTAATGTAGTCCACATAGACTATTTAAGATTTTTTCTTTTTGTTTCTCACTCAGTAAGAAGTGATTCTTTAAGTGACATTACTTTCAACATGAAAACTCATACTGCTTTTTTTTTTTCCTTTTGGCTGCTGAATTGTTTGCTTATCAATTCTAAGGTTCTTCTCTTCTGGAATCCCAGTTGCCCTGGTACCAGGAGGTTATGAGGAAGATTTGGCTTTCTAGTCCTCTAGACTAGACTCAGATGAATTAGGCTTGCTCCTTACATGTCCTAGATCACTCAGTAATTCTTCACACCCCTTGAGTCACTGAGGAAGGATTCTGCATATACATTGTGGTATGGAGAGCACTGCACCACAAGGTGTTCTCCAAAACCCAACGTGAAATTGGGATGGAGATCATTTCTACCATCCTGATGGGACACCATAGCAGTCTTCTCTCTTTCTGTCAAATGTCACAGAATAGCTAAGGCTGGAATGTACCTTTGGAGAGTCTGATCCAATGTTGCTGTCCAAGCAAGAGTCAGCTACAACCAGCTGCCCAGGCCATGCCCTGTCAGCATTTCAGTACCTGCAAGGACGGAGACTCCGTAGGCACTCTGGGCAACCTGCCACGCCTGTCACTAAGGCAGCCCTGGAGGGAAGTCAGGACACGGCACAGCCAATTTTTGACTTATTGTCAAATAATCACAGCTAAAAATTGGGCCTTTATTTTTTCAAATATTCTTTTAAATATTCGCTTTAGGGAACCAGTGGCACCCAGACACAAAGTAATGAGCACCTATGATAGGAATAATTAAAATGTTATGAAAAAAAAGAAAAAAAATGAAGGAGAAAATGAACGTAATTATAATCTTAGGAAAAAAAACACATTTACCAAGTAAATAATATGGGTTTCTGAAAGTTGCAAATAATTAACACAAATCTAAACCCTCTAGTGTTCATTCTCAGGAGAGAGACATTTGAGACCAATGCACCCAAGAGAATGGAAGAAAATGAGAAAACTGCAATCTCCTGGCTGAACAATGTAGTTTGTATGCTTTTATGGAATATTTTAAAAGGAAATTACACATGAAATACTATATTGATAACTGTAGCATGATGCTCAGATATCAAGGTGATAACAGTAATCATATGAAAAACTAAAAAACTTGAAGTTGCCCACATTTAGCATTGTCGTTATAACTATTAATAACAATGTCTAACACTGATACTGCAACTCTAGAAGTGCAACATCAAAACTCAAGGGGAATTTTTTTTATATACGCTAGATCATTTTAGGGTTTTTTCTTAGGTAAAGAATACAAACTACAGTGCTTTTTATCTAAGGATATTAAAGAATTCAAATAACTTTTTTTTTCTTTATAAACATATTGTCCTCTTTCTTTTTTAATTTCTATCAAGTAATAGGTTCATATTTTGCTGCATTACAGCATCCACGTCTGACCTGCAGTCACAAAACCACCATGAAATGCGGCTACCTCCAAAATGCAGGGTGAAAAGACTGAAATACAATTTAGAAGACAAAGTGAACCATATCTTATTCCATGGAAACTACAGGGGATTGCTATGTTATTATGTTTTTATCTAATGGCTTAAATTAATGTAGTGTCAGCATTAACTGAAATAAGCCTTCTCTTTCCAACTACTCTCACACACCTGCTCCATTATACATATGACAAACAAACCAAAATCTACATTTTTAATCATGTAATCATGCTTTAAACCAGACTATAGGCTAAAAGTAACCATAAACTTGGATTCAACCAGGGCAAATACTGCTCCTGAAAAGTCTACAATGGAAAATTCTCCACTACAGCCTCAATCTCCCGGCACAGGAGGTTGCCAGGGAATGAGACTGGCCTGGAGTGGCTCCCAAAGGCCTTACCTAGACTTTGATCTCAGAGTCTCAATTCCAGGTCTTCAACACAGCTTAAAAGCACATGAACCACCTACCCCAACACTAGTTCACACCTCACCGGCTGCTGAGAGGCCTTGACATCGTAGACAGCCTTGATGGAGACACCTCACCACAGACCGGAGAGGGTGGACAGCAGAGGAGACCCCATGTCCTGGGGCCACCTCACAGCTCTGCTTCCTTTCACGATGAATTTCCAGCCACACAGAACCTGTGGATAATACATAGCATTAGAAAAACATTGAAGCACTTATTTATTCCTTGAAAGCTGGAAGAAAACCAGATTTTAAATTAATAAAATCTACCATGAAACAATGCGTCCCCCAAACCAAAGGTCAAAAGCAAACAGAGCTCCCACAGAATTCAGCGGGGATTTCTGTTGGGGGATTTCTGTCAAGGGCTTCTCTAACATCCGGACCAGGCGTCCGGCTGCATCTCTGATCCCAAAGCTCTTCCGTGTGTCCTTATTATTTTTGTCAGAAACCTGAGAAATGTGCTGGGCACCTCCCCACATAGATAAAAGGACACAATTTTGAAAAAAATATGGAAAGCTCATCCTGTTTACACACTGTCTCAGAGACCGTTTCCTTTTAGGAACCGAGCAGGTGGTTAATATCAAACTGGAGTGTGAAGTCAAACAAAATATCAAACTCTATCCTAGCTTTTACATTTATATATTGATAAAGACCTTTAGGTAGTTTCATTTCTAAGTATATTTTTCTTGTAGTGGGAGAACAAGTTTTAGCTTATATATTTATGCAGGCAAATAATCTGTTGCAGGTTGTGAGAGCCTATCACTATTTTTTTTTAGGGTCTCTTCTTGAAATGTTTGCCAAGAAGTTTCAGTCACGCTATGTGATATAGCAGTTGCTGATATACTGTAACTATACTCTCCTGGTGAATGGCAGAGTTAACAGGTATATAAAATATACATAAATGTCGGTGCATCTGTTAGTACTTCCCTAATACTACACCAAAATTCAATTTTTTCTTCTAAAATTTTCTAACATATTTTCCAGTTGGCCATAAATACATATAAACAATTTAATACATTACATCACCCCAAGAACAGGTCTCAGTTTGGGAGATGTCAGCCATTAGCATTATGTTTACCTGCTTTATCAATATTTCAAGTTCTTTTAAATTCAGTTTTTCCTTTGTTTGCTGTATTTCACTACATGTTATACCTGGAACTGGTTCATCCATAAGCTGAACAAAAAGTCTAATTAGATACATAAAATAAACTAAAGATCAAAGACAAAAATTTCAAGAGTGATCATTACAAATCTCCCCTCGTTCTTCCTTTTAAATATTGCTTGTCTATCACATGGTCCCTTGCCATATGATGCAAGAAAATAAGTCTAGAAAATGGGTAGTTTTCAAGCTTTGAAAAGCATTTGCATACAAAATGCATCTTTAAAATGAAATGACTCAACTGTGTCAGTGGTTGTTATAGTAGGAACTTTATCACATTTTTTCCACGCACCTAAAAATATTGCTGAGCACTTAAATATTTAACATGATTTGATGTTTATGAAATGAAGGCAAACTTTCTAAATGACTGGGATACCTGGCACACTTATGATATTGCATTTTTCTCCCCCCCATTTAATTTTACTCAAGAAAAATTTTTAAATTAATTTTTTTTTTTTATCCAAGAAAAACAAAATACGTCATCTGAATTCTGTTCATCTCCTGCAAGGTGCTGCTTCCTTACTTTGCACAGGAAGTAATGGAAAATAAGGTATGTAGTATTTTGCAGAAGCATTTAGAAGTCTTTCTGGCTGAGCTGCTATTTCTGGAAGCACAAACACTTCATATTCTCCCTACTTCAGCTTACCCACTATAAGAAAACCCGTGATTTTGCCACCAGGCGAGAGTGAATTGGGAAGAACTCTAGAATACTGATATAGGGTTTTTTATGTTTTAAAAGCAGGTGAAAAAAAATGTAAAACCTGAACTTGCCTAAAAGGATTATTCTCCTCAGGAAGACATATCATGATTTTTTACATGCAGCACTCATCTAGAACTCATTACATCTGGAAAGTCTCAAATAGAAGTTACAACATAAAGAAATCATATTTTCTCTTCTAACTTTTCAAAGAGAATGTTTGATTATTACTATTATCATTTCTCTTATCTAAGATTCTCAAAACAGATCATTATCTTTACTTTTGTGTACAATTACATGTGTTTATATTGTTTGTGTATGTTAAATACATCAGAAATTAACATCTTGCTTCACTATTATTTATAAATACAATGAGGAATGGCTAGTTCTTTATTTCTATGCATTATTTTGAACACATGTCAAAAGCATTTATATTAATGTGGATCTCATTTTTTTTTTTGAAATGTTAAATAGAGAGTTTGAGGTTGTTTTCTTAATCTATATTTGGCCTGCCCTTTAATATTATGATATGAAATAACATAAGAGTTAGTTTTATTAAGAATGTTCAGTTTCTGTTAAAAGGTAGAAACAATATATGTGGTTGGTTAAAACAATTTTAATTAAAATACTAAGTTGTTTAAAGCAGTATATGTAAAAGAGCACTAAATCTCTTAAGTCACACTTGAGATTTTTTTAATGTAATTTTGAGGAAAAAAGTAATTCACCAAATCCTGGTTGCTCACGCTGCTCCTCTGATTTCACTTCAGTATTCTTATTAGAGCTCTGTGTAGTACAAAGGCAGATCAATAGACTTTAGGGGCCAAATTCGGACTAACAAAACCAGGCACAACTCTGCTGAAGTTAAATGAATTGCCCCTACTTACATCAGTGATAAACTCAGCTTTGTATGGTGCATTAAAAGGGAGAAGGAGAGAATGCTAACCTGCTTCATATATGCTTTATCTTAAAACATCTACTTTGGGGTTTAATTGTAGTGATGTTCTGTAAAGAAATATGACCTTATAGGGCATTTTCAGGAACAGAACAGTCTATATATTAAAAGGCAGCAAATGATTCATAACTGCTTAGCGGTCAGGCCTGTGGGGCCATGCTTCCCATGTGAAATTTTTTTCTGCATTGCAAACTCTTACATTAAATTGTGATAAATGAAGAGCGGAGGCTATTCATACAAATCAATGACTTTAGTGTATGTGTCATTAGCCTGAGAGATGCAGGCAGCGGTCACTACTATAAATCATGTGATGATCTGCTGTCTGCGACTCGATGCAAGCAAGCAGATGCATTAGGAAGGTTAAAGAATGAAATTAATCTGTGCATTTCCCTTTTTTTTTTTTTTTCTTTTAGTCACCTGGTCATATGGAAAGAATTAAAATCACATGATCCAAAGTTAAACCAGCTACAGAACAGTAAATTGGTTAAGTTAGATGTCACCTTTCAACTTAAAGTTAATTAAATATTAATGGGATTAATTTATTCATCATCACATGAAAAGTAAAATATATAGAATAGGTAAAATCTACCAGTGCTCCTCACACAGGAGTTGATATTATTAATTGCTTTTAATGCAGACTGTGGCACAAGACCATGTGTAAGAGATCAAGCGCTCTGCAAAATGTGCTCTGATACTTTTAAGTGCAGCATATTTCTTTCTTCGCATTTTATAAATCCAGTGTTTAGTAACCCATGGCCATGCTCTTCATCCCAATACCTTGGAGTGGGTTATGAATATGAGTCGGGTTGAATGTATTACTGATGATAGAATCTATGACTGGGAGTGCTAATGTTAAGAGTGTTCAAAGGGGTCAGGGACAGTAAAAAGAGATATGGACAATATAATTTTAAAACAGGAATTAATGAATTTGGGAAGGCCATATTTGATATAAATGTTAGGCCAAAGCCTTCAGTCTTTACTCAATACTTACTCAGGCAAAACCCCCACTGACTTTAATGACAGATTTCCCAGGATGAGGACTAAATGTGCCCCAAGAGTCAGATTGCCCCTTACTTTCAAACAAGAAGAAATTGGGAAGAACATGCAAAAATCCTATTCCCCACCGCATCCCCATAGATCTTGAAGGCGATCCAGCTCCACTCACAGCCCTTGTGCACATCCCCCTTCTCTCCTCCCTCTGCACCTAAGGTTACGCAGGATATAGAGCAGGATGCCAGTGGTCACAAGCAGGAATACCAAGACTCAACATGCTGATGCATAAATATGCTTTGCTCCCAGAAGTCAAGCAGTACACCAGAATTTGGCCCTTTACAACCAGTACAGATTGTAGCAAGGAATCTTGAAAGGGGTTGTTAACACTCTGCTTTGAGCTGGTAGTTGACTATGGGCACAGTCAACTATGGAAGCAAATTAATGACAGAAGTGGCTGCATTTCAATGGTGCTTGAAGCAGTCCATGTGCATAAAATAGTGCAGAACACCTTTACGGTTATGAAGGGCACTATAAATCAATAAAGTATAAGTTAGCTTGGACAGTGATAAGATAAGTAGTGCATGTGCTTAATTCACTTAGTTATCCTTCCAAAAAAGATAATACACTCAATGCAGACATATTTCAATTGAATTGATAGTAGATCAGGACTGAGCAGGCCTAGAGACTGAATTACTTTTATCCATCCCATCAAGTATAAGGATGAAGTTGCAAGTAAAATCAATGTCAGAAAGGTCTTACTGTCTCTTACAATAGCACTGCTATCACTTGTAATGAAATAAACTAAAATTAATAATAACTATTAAAACCAACAAATATCTATCCTGTTATGATGTCAGGTTAGGAACTAATGACAGCAATTTAGATTTTTATCTAAATTCCCGAAAGACACAAAATGTACAAAACCTGCCTCATATATTTGCTTGCAAACAAACAATCAAAAACCCTGTATATTGAATAGAGTTATACAACCAAGATGGGCAGGAATTGCAGTCTGTAGATTTCAAATCACTGTGACTAGTTCCTCCAGTAAAGACAATGACTTGCATATTGCTTAACTCTAACTTAATTACCTCATTGATTTTGTGTGTATTTATTTATATTTCACAACATTTAACTGGGGACAGAGATCCCACTCGCACATATTTTAAGCTTATTTTCCCCACCATCACTTTTGACTTGGTTCTCTAATTGGACTCATCCAGTCATCAAAACTTTCCTACATCACGACTATAGAAGAGACTGAAGCAGAGCGCAAACACCAGACACAGATTTACGTCTGCTGGCATGAGAAAAGCACAGCCAGAGCTAGCCTAAGTAGTGAAGCAGAATAAGAAGAAAAAGGAAGCAGCAATGCCAGACACATGGATGTAGAAGCTTCTAGTCTCCAACTACATGACTACTAGGCTGGGAAAAAGCAGAAGCAGTTTCCAGCTCCGATTATGCAGATTATGCAAAAACAAAGAGACAAATGCATTATTTTAAGGACAGAACCCACCACATCTGACTTTACTCAGTAAAGTTAAGCATGTGATTAAAATTCTCTGCTGGCTGAGGTAAGGCCTTCATATCTAGCAGCCAATGCAACCAGCTATTCCAGGCTGCCCCTTCTCTAAGGATACATCCAGTTCCTACCAAAACTAAAGATTTGGCAGGATTAGCCTTCCTTTCCTGATGTAAATTCTTCCTTTCCTGATGTAAATTCAGTGATTTGAGAAATTGACTTCATATTTGTTGCTTAACTTCTTGAGTTCTGATGGTTCTGCCACAGTTCCAAGCACCTAGCTACTTTCTGTGTATTTCTGAAGCAAAGGAGAGTTGTATTTTAAATCTGAATAAGGGAGCTATAATGTAAAAATAAGAGATGGCTGCCCATTTTAAAATTCAGGAGAATTTTTCAAAACTTTTACTACAATTGCCCTTTAAGAAGCACAAGGGAGTTCTGAAAAGCCCTAATGAAGTTCAGTAGCCACCTGTAAAGTGCCCCTCCACGATCATCTAAAAATGAAATAAAAGATGAAAAATACTGTGTGGATGAAATCTCTCCTTCCTTTTGGAGCAAATCCACGCTTCCTTTTTAGTGACTAATTCCTGATTTTTATATCGCACGTCACTTCTGAGTAAATGCCAAAGAGGCAAAAGCTCTTTACAGTCAGTTGATAGTTTTATATTGTAGATTTAAATTGTGGGTTGACAAGAAACCTGACTGTATTTTTTTAGGTGTTTCATTAAGAAAAAATACATATATATATTTTTTTTACAAAACCAGTTATTTTACTACAATGCTTGATCCCACATCCAGTTTATTTGCCTGTTTTAGGCACTGTTGGGAGACGTACTTTGTTATATGGCTGAGTCAAGCTCCTTTCCAAACCCTATGGCAGCCACAGCATGGATCACCTGCTACCTTGGTTATTTCCTCGACACGTCTATTTTTTTGCAGCTCCTCCCTCGCGCTGGACTCCATTGTGCTTGACGCTGATTGCTCTCATTTCCAATTAGCTTCAAAGTGAAGGCACTCAATATCCTGCAGAATTAGCTCCGCTCCCTGTGTACTTGGGCAGGAGATCCTTCCTCACACAGCCTCACTGATCCCTCTCCCGAGGATAAGGACTATTTTTATAAGGACAGGAGTCAGAGCCAAACCCTTAAACAGCATTTTTGCCTCCCCCAAGTTACAAGGGCCGTTCGTAGGGGCACAGCAAACTTGTTGATGTCCTTTTTGTTCTCAAGCACATTGAGCAACAGCATTGGGGTATCTGAACAGGCGTATTCCTAGCGTGTAGCCCCCCAGGAGCCCTGACTGGGGCCCCTGGGCTTCCTGTATAGCCCAATTACTGCACAAAAGACTAAAACACAGGTCACGGGTAAAAGTGAATACATGTTTCTAAATTCTTATCTTAAATACACTTAAGCTTAAAGCTATTTAACTGAGGGTTTAAAAGCATGTATGCTTTATGAAGCTGTGGCTACCTGCTTCATTCTCCTGCTCTTATTTTTGCTTTTATCCTTTTAGTCTTGAAGAAGCCTAATTAGAAGCTTGAACAGGGCTCTCTCTCCCTGCCCTTAAATCAGTAATTGGCTTCAGTGCAGAGACTGTCAGGAAATTAACACATCACAACATGACAGCTGTTAATTTTTTCTCCTTATTTGTCATATGAATCACTGCTGATTTGCCAGAGTGCATAACAAATTAGTGGTCTGTAATCAGCGGCCTCTCTCCTGTGTGCAGCACCTACTTGTTTTTCCCCTTTTCTCCTCAAGTCCATTACTTCACTGCTTCAGCAAGAATGACTGTTGCTAGGTGTGTCATTGTCAATAAATCAGAATAAGCAAATGCTAAAAGCGCAAGAAGCTCTTTAAACTTTGATGAAGGCTTTTAGTTACATTTTTAAACTTACACTTGGAACTGGATTTTTTTTTTTTTAATTGTCACTCCCTGGCATAATATACTGTCAGGGTTCCCATATAGTCTTAAGTCCTGCATTCTTCATGATGTTTAAAGTGTGATGTGCAGAAATTAAAAGAAGATATTTTTGAGAAGACAAGACCTGCTGTGGACTCCACACCAGTAAATAGCAGTTAAGACACAATGCACAGGGATTTTTCTTGTTGTCTTGAGTTACAGTTACTGTATTTCTGCAAAATGAACTCTATTTAATATGAATTGCTTGCCTCACACATCAACAGACCTACAAATATATAAAGAGCCCTAAGTCCAAACTACTAAAATAACATTATGAAAAGAGCAAGATAAATTCCAGCTCTCCAGATCTACTCCTCTAAACAGAGATACACTACAATAAGAACATCTTTTGGGTCCTTATTTTCTCATTTGTGTATTTTACAAATGCTGACGTCTGTGCTTAAGGCCATGAGAACAGTGTGTGAGCAAGAGCTGGAACATATTCTCCTGTATCTCCTCAGAGCTGTGCTGAGCATTTGAACACCCACATGCCAGCTTAAGAAGGCTACTGCTAGTTGGTGCTGTCATTCGTATAACTGGAAACGTTTTAGGAATATGTACGGAAAAAGAAAAGAAAACCTGTATTACCTGAGGCATGATATTAAGCTGGATGGATCTGTTAGGTATTCAATATCTTGTGTCTCGGATAAAGTAAAAAACCTAGAAAATGGTATGTTCCTATAGGACTTGATATGGACCCTGTCCTGCATTTCCTACTTTGTAATGAAACACGCTCAAAACGTGACTTCCCTATGATTTATTTTAAGTCCATAAAATAGTGTATTTCCTCAGGATGTAACCTGAATCAATCAACATCACTCATAAGGAATATATATCAATCAAAGAAAAATATAGTCCACCCTGAAAAGAAAAAAAACCTCACCAGCAGCATAGCACGCACACAGAGATGTATTTGCGCCGGAAAATCACATTTAGAGGTGTGATGGTTGGGACTACTTTTGGGGTGGGTGTGGTCACATGGGTGTGGTCAGGTG
>JAVCKT010035946.1:0-11714 GCA_032273925.1 Rhynchotus rufescens | reverse complement strand
AGGACAGAAGATAAATGTTCTGTAGGTGAGTTAGCATGTGCTTCTTTGTCATTCCAAATACAAATGACTTTACATAAACTTTTCAATGAATATGCATGAGTAATCAATATGTTAGTAGAAATTAAAGTATGCAATGAAAAAGACACTTGTTTAATATTTTATTACACTAAAAAATGGGACTGCTTTTAGAGGTGAAGATTTCAGGAATTTCCTTTTATTTGTAACAATTATCCATTAATTATAATAAGCAAATATTCCCATTTCTGAAGCAATTTGAAAATACCATTCATCTGCCAGGTTCCATTGTTGTCAAAAACAATTCCTATGCTGACTTTATCTGAAGCAGTAGGCTAAGGCTACAGTTTTAAAAAAAGAATATTTCTATATTTTAATAATAATAATGCATATTCCATTGTTACTTTTAACTTGAACAAATACAACACATATGACTTAATTTGGACACTTAGGTCTCTCCAATAAATGGATTATGAAGTGAGTCAAAGGAAAAAAATAGCACTATATTGCACATGCTTAGGGACTGTTGTCTCTTAGCAAAGAAATATGGCTGAGGGAAAGGAGGCATTCATGTGAATCTCACATCAGGTCAGACTGTGACAGCTTCACTTTGAACTGGTTTCTGTAATGGAGTGTACAAGTTCACAGCTGTCCATGAGATGTCATTACAGCAACCAGCTAATAAAGTGAAAGCAAAGACCCCAAGAATAATTGACACAGTGAAAAACATACATGACAGCATAAATCTAGAAAATATGAAACTGATTACTTTAACAGATTATATTATTATGATGTGAAAATCCCCACGTAGGAACTACAAATTTGAGTATAAACAGTCTCCCGCCTGGAAGACCAAAACAGAAAAAGTTCTAGTAACTGTAGGCACATAAATTCCAATTTAGAAGTTGTGTTACTATTTCAAGTTTTGTTTGTTTGTTTATTTGTTTTTGGTTTTATTTTTCTGTTTGTTTTTAATCAAAAATGAGTCAATCGAGTGAAGTTAAAGAGGAGGTCAGTCTAAATAATCACAGAATCTCTTTTCGTCATGAGCCATTTGCTATAGATTGAAGAAAATACATTCCATGGAGGAGTGATGATGTCAGATGCACAGTAGTTACAGATCTATATTTTGATGCATCTCTATGTGTGCATTACTAAGCTTTCAGACACACAAAAAATTGGTTCTTGATTGTTGGGTTTTAGCTGTCTAGAAAATTCTCAGTTGACTTGAGAAATATTTCTGTGAAAGTGAATATGCTTCTTAAAAGATATCTTCAAATGTAATCTCAGAGAAAAAATGTTAAAATATCTGTTCTTCAGAAATGCATTAGAAGAAAATAAGAGTTATATTTCTCAGAGAATGTTGAAAATCTGAAAGTTTCATTCTGGACTGGAATAAAAAAATATGTCAGAACTACTTACCAAGGAAGTTCTTCCCATTCTCTACCTTCTTTCTTTTTGTATTATATTTCAAGGCAGAATTTACTTAGTGTTCTATTTTTTTTTGTATATACTTTTCGTATATACTTTTTAGGAGCTGGTCATGAGAGATGTGTTTGATAACTTGTTATAGAACAAGTATGCTAACCATATCACTCTTGCTAATAAACTCCTTCAATTATGCCTACAGCCTCCAAGGCAGCTGAACATCATTCATAAATTTTAAGAGTGGTGCTCTACTCTGCATACAATATTGTTTCTTTACTGCTCTATTACATACATCCCTCAACCTGATGCTTCTGTTCTTTATCATAGTTTCTGGTTGTTTATTTGGGTTTAGTGCCAAACTTAGTTTTTGAACTTGCTCAGTTACTTCCTCTCACTGGAACCATTTTAAAAATAACGTATGCTGTGTTTGCAAAGTTATAGTATTTAAGAAACGCATCACAATTTTTGACAAAACTAAGATGAACTAAAAGTTTGAGATGACTGACTAGTACTGATTCCTGGCAATTTAATTTCTTCCCTTTTTCTTTAAGTGTATTGAATCTCATTTACTCTTGGAAAATCTTTACAAAAAATCATGCGTTCAATCAACTTGATATGTAGAATGCCTAGTTTCTGAAAATGTAGAGAGAATTAAATACATACCATTTTAATATATGATCTTGCAGGAAAAAAAAAGAGTGTATTATATATGTAATGTGTATTATAAGTATAGAGCACTTTAGAAAGTTGGAGAGAACTTTTTTATATTATTTTTTCTTTTCATATGATTTGGTAGATAATCTCTTGGGCAGTATTGGGTGATCATGACATAAAGGTGCTTAATTTTTTTGAAATAATTGATATTTCATGGAAAAATCATGTTTAGGTTTTTAAAAGAGGGTACTTTGTTAATTTTTTTCTGGGAGTGGGAAAAGAACGGGAATGGGCTCTAAGTAAAATTAGGTAGTAATGCAGCCACTATTTGGATGCAAGGATGAAGAAACTGATTGCTTAACCTTTGCCCAGGTTGCCATAAGTTTAGCGCCATTTCACCTTGGGAAACTGTTAGGAATATGAGCCTATATTATGTGGGTGCTTCCTGTCTGGCTTCTTTGTTGATCCAGTTAGAAATAATGGGGTCATTTGGTGAGTATGAATCATGCTTAATAGTAAAAAAGTATCAGCATGAAGAAGCTGTTCTGATGTAAGAATGAATAACAGAAACCTGTAGATCAAGACTCCCAGCTTGACTCAGTTCTTCCACTTTCAGTTTGAAACAATGAAGTATTTGTTGGGGTAATACATATTACCAGTCTGGGACAAGTTATTCACACTGTGTTTTTGAAAGGATTTTTTTTAGAGTTGATTTTTTTTTCTTTTAGAGTGGCTTCTCTCAGAATTATATCCGTGGATTTCAGACAACCTAAACACAGTTTTAGAATTATCTCTCTGACATAATAGACAATAATGCATACCTAAGATTATATTGTGTAAATAGCAAGTAAATGGCAAATCCCAGTAAAGAGAGAAAAGAAAGATTGCTTGATAAAATCACTCTAATTTTTATTCTGAAAGAGATTTAAAAAAAAAAAATGTAAATTTCACTCAGTTTTCACCAACCTTAATGGCTTGAATTTAAATGAAGAAGAATAAATGATAGTAACCTGATCTAATATTCTCTGTTTTCAGAATTAAATGTCAGTGAATAAAAGATAGTACTGTCATCCTTCCTTGACTGTTAACCCACTGTTACAACTTTCTGGATAGTAAACTTTCTATCTTTGTACTCTACTAGTTTCCCTTTTGGAAGAAGCATATTAATAGCTGAAAATACTAGTGTATATCCTTTATTAATTCCTGATAGTTATCAGTGGAAATTTTTGTGAATAAGTGATGTCTTACTATCATTAATTTTCATTTCACCAGTCTCTGTGTCTTTTAAAAACTTTCCTTTCCTTTTAAAAACATAAGTTATGTTTTCCTACGAATGATACAATTACTGAATATATTGAGCAATATAATTCACTGGTAGTAATCTCACTAATTTCTTTCTCAATATGTTTGGTTATGAGATCTGCTGCATGATTAGTTTTCAATTCAGGCAACATGGATTCTGTTGATTCTGCATATATTTCAACAGTACTAGGTCAGATATCCTTCAAAACCAGAATATATAACTAGATAACTTTATATCAGATATATTTTTATAGCCACAATCATAAAAAAAATCAAAATTACATTTAATTCACTTGAGTGAGATCATATACCCCTTATATGAAACCTCCTTCTCTCTCTTTCTTCCTTTCCTTCTGTCTCCCTGTCTCCCTCTCTCTTTCTCCTTTTTTCCCTATTTCTCTCTATCTCTCTCTCTCCCTCCATCTCCCTCTCCAGAATCCAATATCTCCATCTACCTTGGAATCATGAAAGAGAATGATAAGTTTTCTTTGAGAAAGAGAGATTAGATACATTATATGAGAACTTAATAGAAGGATTTAACATCATGGTTTAAACCTGCACAGTGTGTGGGTAGCCTGGAGTCCTCTGCCTATAGCTGTTCAAATCTAGCATTTTTTTTAACAAATTTGTCATATTTTCATGAATTTGTGTTTTAGATTTGAATGTGAAGAGATTCTTTTTCTGTTTCTACTTCTGTTCCCTTTTTCATTTTTTATTTTACAATTACTTTAATAACATGAAATTCTTATAAAATTTATAAAACATCTTTATTTCTTCTTGTTCTCTCTCTCTCTCTCTCTCTTTTCTTTTTTTTTTTAATTCCAAAGGCTGTTACTTCTGCTGGATCATGGTTATGACCTACAGGGCATGTGGTTCCTTTGACATGAAGTTTATTTTTATAAACCTGCAGCTTGATATTCTAGCACTTAATTTTAGAATCCAGTTTAAATCACAGAAGCAGTAATATGTCAAATGATCCCACACTTGCAGGGGGAAAAAAGTAAGTAATGAAAAAGCTATGATTGCTTTTCTGTCCTTCCAAATGACAGTTATCATCTCAGTGGTCTCCTCCGGGCGGACCCGTCTGAACATGACACACTAAGGGATAACGTCATCTAACAGGGTAGTTACAAAAATCAATACAAAACCCATTTCAAAGATACTCTGGGTAAGCATCCTGGTGTAATGTTCATTTATTGAGTAGGTCTGGAGAAAAAAAAAGAACAAAAAACAAAAACAAATGATGTATATGTTTTACCTCCCACGCAACAGAATTCTGTAGATAAGCAGTAATTTTATTTTTCAGTCTATTATTTAGTCTTACCAAAGCTCAGCCTAGAATGTAATATGTGGATGACTACTATGACTCATTAGTGAAGTTGAAGAGAGCTAATGCATCTGTAATGCAAAGGGAAAATAAAAGTGACAACTTTTTTAGTGGAGGAGTAACTATGTTTGTGCAGGGATGAACAAAAACAGTACATGGGAGACTGAGATACTATATTTATCTATATATAGAATGCTCTGAGGTTATCTTCACTCACGAATATAGAAGATTGCATAATTGAAGCAACTGCTGGCTCACAGTTGACTGAAGTTAGGTTTCTGTTGTTTGCTTTCTCTTATGACAATAATAATTGCCTGGAGCAATTAGTAGTCACAAGCATAATCAGTGAAGGTATCTGATTAGTTAATGAGTCTATTAGGAAAAAGTAGTATTTATTATTTTTATTACATATATTAAACTCTTTTCAAATATGTTTGAGCATTATTTCTCTCAGATATCTTACCAAAAGAGGCAGTCTAACATAAAAGATTTAAAATGATTATATAGATGATATAGCCAGATATAAATAAATAAATGAAATGCACTGTGTTTCGAAAAGGATCTTGTTTTAGGAAATATCATATTTATTTTTTGTTTTGTTTTTGTTTTTTTCTTGTCATTGGATCACTGTACAGGTCAATAATCTTTGCTATTTATCTCACTGTTGAAGTACCTCCTATTACAATATGCGTTCTTACCTACTTTCACTCTAAATATGAATCTGCAATCTATACTCATATTGAGAAGAGCTTGCTCATTGAAATTTTCTTGTTGAAATGACCTTGCATATTCAAGCTGGAAATGGAGGGAGAGGAATATACAGAGGAGTAGAGAGAAAAACATTTTGTCCTGATTTGAGATTCTTTAGTATCTTTTCTCAAACTTAGCAGTTTTGTAACAGCTCACTCTCTTTGTTGGATGATCACTACTTTCCTGTCCTTTCCTTCCTGTAGATGATATGAGATTTTGCATACAAAATGAAAGTTGTCAACTGCAATTAAATTTACTGAGGCAGAATTTCCTGTGAAAGAAGGCCATTGCTCTCTTTCAGAGTAAGCTTTACCTTGATTGCATTCTCCCATGACATGAACTGCTTGGATAATTTGTGTGCCTCTGGATATACTTTAAACAGTATATCCAAAAGTCTGCCAGCTATGGAAAAGAGAACATCTGAGGCAGTCTGTGACTATGCCTTACAAGTCCTATGCAGAAAAATCTTTTGTGGCTTCTATGCCATGAATTGACATAAAGATATCTTTTGAAGCTAATCTTTAAAGATATTATTATTAGTATTTAGTATTCATATAGTATATATTGTAAGCTATGTCACCAATAACCCCAGAATCTGTGCTCTGGAACTTGGATTATATTTTGTTTTTGAGAGAGAGAACTTACTGATTCAGCTTGTTGGCATATATAGCATAATGACTAATATAGACAGTACCTTTTTGTATCTTCATTCTAGTGTTAAGTTGTTGCTTTGGTATGCTATTTGTATTTATTTATTTATTTATTTATTTATTTATTTATTTATCAGAATAGACGTGTTAGAAGTCTAGAGGGAAATTAAATGTATTCATGTTCTCGTATGCAATTTTTATGCAAATTCTTTTGTTTCTGATAGGAAACTGATACTAACTAATTCCTAATGACAAATTCACTTTTACTTCAGAAGAATTTGCCAGTTTCTTGGAGTCTCTCAAATTTACAGCACAATCTGTGAAAGAAACTTTATTTTTAAGAATGCATTAGGTTAAAAAAAAAAAGCAAACAAGATATTGAACCCTTCTCTATAGCCTAAGTTTTTAATTCTCTAATTACTTAATTCACTAATTTGCATCCCTATGTTCATGAGTAAAATAGCTATCTAAGCTATTGTAAAAGTCCTCATCTTTTTTTCTTCTGTCATAATGAGGGCGTCTCCTGAGCTGCACCACCATGACAGCCTCAGTGGTCCAACTGCTGGTGGATCTGCCCCAAACACTTTTGGGGTAAGCTGATGTATTTTTACATTCCACCTCTGAAAATTGTACTATACAATCGTTATTGTTCAATTCAGTTATTGAGTAAACATTTACTTGATTTTGAAGAGTCTTAATCTTACTAAGTGTTAACAAGGAGTTGCTTAGAAATCTACAAATATAGCAGACCTCATTATTATTTTTGTCCTCAAGTATCAAGTGTATGTGTTGCTCTTGCTTTAGTCTAATGGTGCTGCAGCCAGCAGACACCAGCCATGGGCAAGAACTGTATGCTAGGCCCAGCATCTGAGCAGGATTTGTGTGAACAGCCAAAGAAATTCACTGGTCATTTAACAACAGGAGTGCAAGGTTACCTGAGCCTCTGAACTCCTCTGAGTGAATGAATTGTTGAGTTAGCAATACAACATACAACTGTTTTGTTCGATAATCCTGGAGCCTTGTAAATTAACAGATAGGATCTTATAAATCCACAAAATCACAGAATTATTGAGGTTGGAAGGGACCTCTAGAGATGATCTAGTCCAAGCCCCCTGCTTGACTAGAAGTTTTGAAGTTTTGAAGATCTCCAAAGAGACTACACAACCTCTCTGCACAGCCTGTTCCAGTGCTCTGCTAGACTAACAGTAAAGTTCTTCCTCATATGGAGAAGAAACTTCCTGTGTTTCAATTTGCACACGTTGCAAATCCTTGTCCTATCGCTGGCTATCACCAAGAAGAGTTTGGACCCATCCTCTTCACATTCTCCCCTCAGATGTTTGTATATGTTGATAAGATCCCCTCTCAGTCTTCTCTAAGCTGAACAGGCCCAGCTCACTTAGTCTTTCCTCATAAGATAGATGCTCCTGTCCCTTTATCATAGTTGCAGCTCTCTGCTGAAGCCTATCTAGCAGCTCCACATCCCCCTTGTCTTAGGGAGACCAGAACTGCACCCAATCCTACAGGTACGGCCTCACCAGAGCTGAGTGGAGGGGGAGGATCATGTCCCTTGACCCGCTGGCAACATTCCTCCTAATCATTGGCTTTCTTGGCCACAAAAGCATATTGCTGACTCATGGTTGCCATCACAATGCCCAAATACCTCTCCACAGAGCTGCTTTCCAAGTAGGTCAAACCCCTAATCAACCCCTTGGATTATTCATCCCCAGGTGCAGGACCCTGCACTTGGCTTTATTGAATCTTATGAGGTTTCTGTCTACCCTGTTCTCCCACCTGCCTAGGTCTCTCCAGAGGGTGCTGCTGGATTATTAGTCATTCCACTCAGTTTTGTATTTTCTGCAAAATTGCTGATGCTGCATCCAAATCATTGATGAGTGTGTTGAATAGCACTGGGCCCAGTACTGACTCCTGGGGAACACCACTGGACACAGGCCTCCAGTAGACTCGTCTCCATTTATCACAGCTCTCTGAGCTCTGCCATCCAGCCAGTTCTTGATCCACCCCATTGTCCACTCAACCCACACTTCCTGAGCTTCCCTATGAAGATATTAGAGAAGATTGTGTTGGAAGCCTTGTAAAGATGGACAACATCTACTGCTCTTCCCTCATCCATCCAGAATAAAATTACTGTGGGCAAGAATATTATGGCAATATGGAAGAGAATAGAATAACAAGAAACAACAGGAACTGGAATTCTCTGATGGTTCTTGGCATGTACTGGGAGAAAAGTATATTGTAAATTTTTCTCTGTCCTTTGTTGTCAAGAGATAGTTCAGATGACACAGAGTTTTCTGTGCTTAGCTGTGAATGAGACAAGGAAAGAAACAAGTGACAAACCAAGGAAAAGTACATGTAGAAAGTCTGTGCATTAGCAATTTAACCAGGGGACATCATAACCTCTTTTTGAATGAAAGTAGTACTCTTTACTTGCATGCTGAGAGAAAAACTGGAAACAAAAACTGTGTTTCTCTTAAAGGTAGTTGCTATGTATTAATTTTCATTCTCATGTTGTTCTTTTACTCCATGACTGAGAGAAAGGACAGATAATGAAATAACAAACAAGAAGATAGGTAGGGTAAGTTTTGAGCACCAGATCAAAGAAATTATCTCCTGACTGCCTGCCCTGCCAGGTGACATTTTCAATCAACAGTCAGTGGTCACAGATGTGCTCAAGTTGGAAGAGATAGCCAAAGGAACTGGAGATTCTGCAGTAGTAGGTTTGGGAACTGTTAAGGTGATTTGTTAAGAGTTTATTACTTTATGTCTATAGCTACTGTTGACAGCCAAGCAAAAATTTATGTTGAGCTCAAGAAATTAGTTTTGTCAACTAATTTAAAAGAATGTATACTTCAAGGCTTACACTGATGCCTGTTAAGCATCAGCCTCTGCAGTAATCAGAGCTATCCACTGGATTGAGTATCTCTGTATAATGGAGAAAGACGGCTCTCTGAGGACTGGGGCAGCACCTCATTGGCCAGATCCCTTCCCACCATCCTGTCAGGGAGCTGTGCAGGCCAGGCTGATAGTAACCAAGACTATAGTCCACTCCAAGTAAGTCCAAGGGTAGAGTTTGAACTGATGGAGTTTATGGCCAGACACAGGCATGAATATGATGGAGCTACGGAGGTATTGCTACAACAGAGCTCAGTATTGAAGGCTCAGCTGGAACCCCTGGACCATGAACTGGGAGCAGATGAAGGCCCCAGGGGCCACTAGTGAGGGCTCTGAAGGCCTGTTGTTGCACTCAGTACAATTTACATAAAGAAAAGATCTTTTCAGGCTGTAAAACATTTCTATTGTTGCTTTTCCAAGAGTGTATTTAATCTGAAAACATCGTAAAATGGGATATTCATGGGACGGTTGTTTTCCTTTACAATATTGAGATAACCATACTGGAACAGAGAGGGCACTGATTGTTTTATAGATGTATTTACTTACTGCATAAAGCTTAAAGCAATCAAACTAAAATTTTGGTTTCATGCTGTATACATGTTAATAAAACTCTTAAAAATAAAGAACTATGGCAATGTGCTTGCTGAAGTATATTAAATCACAAATCTGACTGGGATTTATTTGGTACAGACTGTACCAAAATTGTGAGTTCAAGAGAAAAGTAATTTTTGTAAAAGACTAGTTTACAAAAAATCATTCAGAGTCTCTCACAGTTGGTTTCTGAAAACCTCTTAGAGGAGCAGAAGTCTATAGCTGTGAACAGCCATGTAAAAGAGCTAGAACCTGGTGACTGGTACATAGAGGGCAAAAAGCTTTAATTTCCCCAGGAATGCTTTTTGAACTGCCAGATTGTTGCTGAGTGTAATATTTTAAGGAATACTTGCAATTACATAACATGCCCCTGGTACTTAATAACAATCAATGTTTCCACAACTGAAGAAAACACCAAAATGAAAAGCTGCATGCCTGGAAGAGCCCAGAAACAGCAACAATATTAAAATTCTATTCTTATAAAAAGGAGTTGTGCTGATCTTTTCATCCCTAGATGTTATTCTATAACATGATCTGAATTGTTATCTTATTTTGGCATTATATTGCTTTTGATCAGAATGTGAGGAAGAACCTGCACGCTTGCAGGTGTTTTTTCTTTTCAATAAACCCATTGATTTCTATAATTGAGTATTACAGTATTTGTATCATAAACTGAATTGCAAAAAAAGTAGAGAATATAGGAAATCTGACCAATAAGATCATATTTCCATTCCTAGTTCTTACATTTTGGGTAAATATGGCTCCTTCCTAATTTTGTCCTTACCCCTTTCTTATGCACATGCACACATATGATCTGATCCTCAAGGAAACCTATCTGGTTTTTGAAGAGATAATGAATTGCTTTATATCAAATAGCACTGTGTGTAACTCCCATTCACACCTCCCCCGAAAAGTTCTACAGAAATAGTAAGCACCACATTTTTCATTAGTATTCTTTCCAGAATAGGAATTACATTGCTTTTGCAGGACTGCCCAGATCTACATGTCCTGGCTAGTTTGGCAGTGGTCTCAAGTTCAACATTTCTGCTGGGGAAATATCCTGAGAGTTTTCAAGTATTTGAATGAGCATCTGGCTCATATTTGTGAGCTGCAATTTGGGACTTGTTTAGATTATAAGTGTTTATTTGCACTTTTGGCCTTATTAGTTGAAAAGATGGTGTTATTCTACAAATAAAATATATAACCTTATTAGGTTAATAACAAAAGGGTTTGTTTGTTTGTTTGTTTGTTTGCCTTTTTTTTTTTTTTTTCAGTTGTAGCTGCTGTTTGATTATTAGTTGGGATATCTGCATTTTTGAAAGGTAAAACTGAGGTCAGCTGAGCCATGATCTGGCTGGCCAGAAGGATGAAGGTGGGTTGTGCCACTGAATGACAAGTCAGTATTATATGAACTGAGGCATGCAAACTGTATTGTGCCATGATAATCAAGAAGAAGAGATTTAAATGCATTTGTTTTCTTTCTTCACCCACTAAGACCATGTTTGGAAAATGTTAGAACTTTCAGCTGTAAAGCTATTTTAATTTATTTGTGAATTTTTGATTAAACTAGAGATGCCTACAGAATATTATAGTCTTCCATGTCTTACCAATAGCCTTCTTGGAAATCAGAAACAGGCTAGTCAGATCAGGTCACATTGCTAACTATACAGTATCTTGAGAGAAATTCAACCAAACTCAACCAAACTTTTTATAAGGCATCATAAATCATGCTATATTAGCATCACATGGATTATTTATGAAAATGCTGTTGCTTGTCTGACAACCTAGGTGACATTACCTCTAGAGGATGAGCATCACCATGGCAAAACAGACATGTCACTGTTAGACATTAGTCTACTGTAACTAATTTATAAGGCTGTCCTGTATTTTGTTTTGATCAGGCAGCCTGTGTCTAGTTGAAGGGGATGAAAGGGAGGGATGAGTGCAAGGAGAGGAAAGAAAGAAAATCTAATATTACTAACTAGAGAATTCAAAACTGAAAAAAAAAAAAAAAAAAAACCCAACAAGTGTAGCGTTTTTTATCTCTGTAATTCCTATCTTTAAATATGGATATAGATCACAACCTC
>JAVCKT010035945.1:0-12421 GCA_032273925.1 Rhynchotus rufescens | reverse complement strand
TGTACGAATACCTGAGGGAAAAATGTAGGGAGGAAGGGGCCAAACTCACCACTGGACACTCTCAGTGGTGGCCAGTGATAGGACAAGGGGCAATGGATATAAGCTGAAGCACAGGAAGTTCCATCTGCATGTGAGGAAGACCTTCTTCACTGTAAGGGTGACAGAGCCCTGGAACAGGCTGCCCAGGGAGGTTGTGGAGTCTCCTTCTTCTCTGGAGCTCTTCAAAACCTGCCTGGCTGCCACCCTGTGCCACATGCTCTGGGTGTCCCTGCTTGAGCAGGGGGTTTGGACTAGATGATCTCTAGGTGTCCCTTCCAACCTTAACCATTTAGAGGGGGGGGGGAGGGGGAGGGGGTGACATCAAGTTGCGAGACTGTTTTTCCACACAGAACAGACTGCTTATCTTGTGGATGAGAAAGAGCAACTGCCTTCCTGAGAAAGTTTTGGCATTACTTAGGTTGATGATAGATCTGTTGTAGGTTGTCTAGTTGCCTGAGATTTAATGGTGAAAAAGGAAAACAAGGTTGGAAAATTGAGTTACTGTCCCATAAAGAAGTAAGATTTTAAAAAAGAATCCCAAATCAAGACAAAAGTCCTATATGACAAATGTCTGTATTCAAATAACCCAACGGCTTGGGGTCAAACGGACTGTTTTATAGAAGCTTTTAAGCCTATTTACATTTTAGTGCTGCATAAAGTAAATTGCCATATATGGTTCTGCACAGAGTCAGTTTCAAAACCCTCTCTTGGTTTCCCTTCGCAGAAAGTATTAATTATTTCAATTATTTTCCATTTAAAAATTGGCCTTCACAAACTCCTTTATTGTTTTTGATTAATCTTCCTATGCTGTAGCATAATAGAACCCAATTTTAGGCTGCTAGTTGTATCCGTGAGATCTGAGCGGTTGTTTCCGTTTACATGGACTACAGGGCAGTTTCAAAAATTAGGCAACTAGTAGTTCACTAAGTTTTGTGGCTTCAGGGGCTCCACCATTTCATTCCTAGGCTTTTTACCCATGGCAAGACTGGTGACAAGGTGAAAATTCACTGACCCTCTGTCTTATTTTTCTCTCCCTCTTCTTGTTTTTTCCCAAGAGGTCTGAATTTAGCAATTAATCTTACATTACTGGATATTTGAGAAAGCCGATACCTTGCAGCTGAACACTGCTACTGTTTAAAATCTGTTGGTTCCCTTGCCTTCTACTCTTCACATACAAAATGATTTTTCTATGTGTTATCTCTCTACAGTTTAATTCATTAGCGGATGATATGTACAAGCATTCTTCAGTTATTCACCAAAAGAATCATGTAGAACTATCATTTTCTACAGAAGGTTTTGAAGCCTTTTATTCTCTTGTACACTAAGTAATTCAGTTATAATTTCCATCAACTGATTATCTAATTTGAGTGCAAAGGAAGCATAGGCACCCATGTCTCCTAAGTATTTATAGTCACGGTTACCTATGTCTATATATTGTCTAACTGTTCTGGTTAGATATCTAGACATCTAACAAAAGTTAGACATCTAACTTTTTGGAAATCCCAACGAAAGACATACTGACTTGCAAATAAATCTGATTAGTAGTACTATATATGAAATAAAGATTATTTTTACTATGTTGTCAAATCCTGTCATTTTCTCTGTACTACTGCTCCTTATGATCTTTTTAGTATCTTTAACAAACTGTGAGAAATAAGAAGATCTTTGCTTGACTTATAGAATACCTAGTTTCATATTTTTCATCTCTTTGGTACATCTAGGGTCTCAGATTTTTTATTATTATTATTTCACTGAGCTGGGGAAAAAAAAAAAGATGGAGATGTTGGAATTTTTCCATGACTCGCTTCCCTGAATCATTGTTTGGACTATCATTGTTATCAGACAGTTTTTATTCAATAAATCTACTGTGTCAACCATCCCCAACTCTGATTTTCTTGGACATATGCTTCATTCTTCTATACTTCACAACAAAGGACTCGGAATAATCTTGCTGAATATGAGAAGTTTACCTAACAGAATTGATTATCTCAGAGGTCTGCTTTCTTAAACACAGCTGCAGGTCCCAGCCCTGTCTAAAACATAGTTTGACAATGGCAAAACAGACAGTGAACTTATAGTACCTGGTCACCACATGTTCAGATTCTGATCTCCACAGAGGAAATTTTAATGTCCTCTATATGGTTTTACATTCTATTGACATGACCAACCTTGTCTAGCTTGCAGATGAAGTGTATTTTCACAAATATAAAATAACATGTGGTTTCCAGTTTTTAAGTTTTAATTTTATTGCCAAGTTATTTCACAACCATTTCAAAGGTTACATCGCCTACATGTAAAAAGTTCCCCTTTCTTCAATAAGTTCAGGAAATAATTTAATTTTAAGTAGTCAAAATAGTCTTATTTTTCCTGCATAGGGTTAACTGTCCTTTACTCATGACTGCTTATCTCTCCAGTAACTAAATTCTTCACCTGAGCATCTTAAAGAAATCTATATCAGAGCTAACTCTACCTGTAGTACATGAGTTCCAGCAGAGCTCGCCATCTCCAACAGAGAAACATAAAACTATATGCAAGGCCATCTTAGAGCCAGTTCAGTTTTGGAAGCAACAAAGTGATGTGTCTGCAGCTTTTTACCAAATCGAATTAAATGACTCTACAAACAAACAAACAAAAACCTCATGCAAACTAGACTACAAAATTAATTGTTCTGTAGGATAAGAATCTTTGAACATTGATGCTTATATCTTCTTTTAGTATGACTTTTGAATCACAGATTCTTCTCAAGTCATGGAAAAATGATCCTGTTAGAGTTGCTGCTGCTGCTATCCTTCTACATCCAAATGTGTTGGGATTTGTAGAGTTGCCTCCTTTTACAGCATTGTCTCTATGTAAGCTTATACCTTCCTTATTGTGATGCAGTCTCACGGATTCATTCTTTTTCCATGTAGAGCTTGGTCCTTTTGTCTGCTAACATGCACCATTTCCAGTCCAGTGTGATTGTGCTCGTCTTTTCTGAAGTCATTTCACAGAGGATATCGACATTTGCTTTAAATTTTGTCTTTAATTCAACTGAAGGTTTCGCTTCCTTCAGAGGACAATGTCAATCTCTCTCTACTATGACTATACTACAAGTCAAGACTTTTGCTTAAAACTACTACATTAGATGTGTGCAACTAGACAAAGTGAATAATCCAAGTGTCTGAATTAATTCTTTGAAAAGGCTGTTCTATCCTATGCTTGACACAGGAGACATGAGACTATGTGCAGTTCTAGGCTTCACACTACAAAAGGGACGTGGAACTTTTAGAGAGGGTGCAGTGTAGAGCAACAGAGATGTTTAAGGGACTGGAGCATTCAGTGTTGACCACTGATAGAACTAGAGGAAATAGCCACAAACTGAAGCACCAAAAGTTCCACAGGAACTTAAGGAAAAATTTCTTAACAGTGGGGGTGACAGAGCACTAGAATAGGTTGCCAAGGGAGGCTGTAGAGTCTCCTCCTCCGGAGGTCTTCAAAACCCGCATGGATGCAATACTGTGCCACATGCTCTAGGTGTCTCTGCTTGAGCAGTGAGGGTTGGACTAGATGATCTCTAGAGGTCCCTTCCAACCTTAACCTGTGATTCTGTGATTCTGTGATCAAGTTCACAAGCATCTGAAGCTCAAAGTAGTATTACGCTCTGCCTTCCTTTCTTATCTTGGCACTAAGATAGAGCATAGATACAGAAAGAGCAAGGAGATACAGAGAACATAGACTGTGGAGGAAGGAGTACTACTGAAATTCCCAAGACAAAAAGTAGAACGTTTCCACTGACATTTCTTTTTAATTTACTTTTCTTTTACAAACAGCTACCCTGGAGATGCCTTGTAAAAGATGTAAAAGAAGACCACAACTGAATGACAGATTCATTTAATTCCAAGTGAATGATCAGTCTCCTCCCAAACAAAATCTTACTTAAAATGCTATCAAAGAGCATTATATGGTAAATTAAGCTAATTGGTATCTGTTTGTTTTTCATTCTTTCTATCACTACATTTTATGAGCCCAGTGTAATTGCACATATGCATCTACATCAATTTCCTGATTACTAAGAAGCTGCTGCAGATATTACCCTTCCTTATTATGGAAGTTCCATTCCTTTTAAGGTAAATTTCCAACTTTAACAAAAATCATGTACCAGAATATGCAGCATGACAAATTTTACAAAAGAACTGTCTCAGTAAAATCACTCCTTGAATGCAACATCTAAAACTTTCTAATACTTCACATAGTCGTGCCATGGAAAATCTTAACAGTGTGATAGACATTACCCAGGTCTTTCAGATCTCATATGGAAGAGTGAAACAGCCATTTCACAAAGTGGTTTTACAGTACTTCTTTAATTTTTATATCTTTTTAACCCTTTCTGGAACAACTATGGAACTGCCCACTCATCACTGCAAGACAGAGCCTTTATCTTTATTCATACCCATATCTAATCTTTTCCTTTAACCTAGTATATTGTTTGCCCCAGTAACTTCTTGTGATACTGATTACACAAGGGAACTACATATTTCTTAAAGTTCTCTTTTATCAGTTTTGTGTTTGCTGCCTTTCAGTTTCATGGGATGATCCCATTGTTCTTCTATTAGAAAAGACCTAGGAAGCATCTGATTGAATTCTTAATAATGTTTGGTGTTTAATAGGTCTTTGTGCCGAGCACTACAAAGCTTAAGTTCTCCATTGCAGAATATTATCATCAATTCATACATGTAGCCTTCCCAATTATCTGTTTGTTATGTTTCAATACACATCTGGAAAACTTTGCATTATTTACATCTCTCAAATATCACATTTTTTCTTATTAATGATTAATGATTAATGATTAATCATTAATCATTAACATTTAATAATTTATAATACAAATATTTTATAATACAAATTATTAATAATTATTATTATTGATAATCTTTTCCTTGCATTTTCAAGCTGACAGGATTAAGAACCTCCAACTAAAGTTCTTGGAAACCCATAGGAGTTATATTAGAATAAAAGGAAAGCACAAACATATCCAGTTCCTGGTACTTAAACCTGTTTATTACCTCTTTTTAATTATCCTGTAAATAAAGGAATTTGAAGTCTCATACCCAAAATTTATTACTCCATCTGCTGTTGGAAACAGTGAGACTACCAACATGAATAAAAATTCCTTATGTAGAAATAGTTTGCAGGATATGTTCCTATAGTGTAGGGAAAAAAAAAGAAAAGCGATTAAAAAAGCTAAGTCAAAATATATAGAAATATCAACAATTAAGAGTGGGAGATAGCAGCTAACAATTTTAATTAATTTACATTCTATGAGATATAGTAGTTTGAAGAAAAAAAATTAAGACACTGTGTAGCAGTTTCTCAGAGATTTTAAATAACAACAAACCTGTTTTTTTCTCTAAGTATCCTTGGACTTAGCAGCAGGTCAAAGAAGGTGACCCTGCCTCTCTACTCAGCTCTTATGAGGCTGCACCTGGAGTACTGTGTGCATTTCTGGGCTCCCCAGTGTAAGAGGGGCGAGTTGCTTCTAGAGAGGGTCCAACGTAGTTACAAAGATGATTAAGGGCATCTTATGAAGAAAGACTAAGTGAGCTGGGCCTGTTTAGCCTAGAGAAGAGAAGAATGAGAGGAGGTCTGATCAATATGTACCTGAGAGGAGAATGTAGGGAGGATGGGATCAAACTCTTCTCAGTGATGGCCAGTGATAGGACAGGGGGTAATGGACACAAATTGAGACACGGAAAGTTCCATCTCCAGATGAGGAAGAACTTCTTTACTGTGAGGGTGATCTAGCACTGGAACTGGCTGCCCGGGGAGGTTGTGGAGTCTCCTTCTCTGGAGGTCTTCAAAACCCGCCTGGCTGCCACCCTGTGCCACATGCTGTAGGTGTGCCAGCTTGGGGCAGGAAGGTTGGACTAGATGATCTCTAGAGGTCCCTTCCAACCTTAAAGATTCTGTGATTCTGTGAGATCTCCCTCAGTGAGGGGCGCTCACTCTTTCTAGCAGAGTACAGCACTGTGCCTCCTCTGATGTTCAAGATGACTTCATGTCAAGGTCACCCAATGCACCTGAAGAAACTTGAGCAGATGAACCCTTTCACATGACCAGGATGGAGGTTGTCCTCTAATCAGCATTAAGTAGTCTTTGTTTTCAGTCAGGTGTTGATAGCAACTGCTATCAGCAGAGCAGAGCTACTACAGATACAGGCTGTTACATGGCCCCAGCAGCTGTTTACCTGGCAGTGATAAATAGTAGTTGCTAATTAGCTGTTGTACTGTAACTTGTTTGTACTACTGTAGTATTCTTAGTAACATGAGAGCTGAAGTATCACTTTGGCCCATCCAGCCTGGTATCCTTTTTTTTTGTTACTGCCCTGAAGCAGTTTAGGGAAGAGCATTAGAATGGTGCTAGCATGGGTAACAGCTCCGTATGTTCTCCCAGCATCCAGCAGCCATCTGAACTTCTGAAGCTGGAGGTGTTTTGTACTTAGTTCATAACTTGATGCTTTTTTGAAGCTGTGGGGTTTCATTACTCATATGCCCCTTGATTTGATGCTCCTTGTTCCTTTCCTTCCTCACCCTTAATATTCCCATCATCTCCGAGTAGCAGTGTTCAAGTACCCAAAGCCTCAGTTTCTCCTATCCCCTGGGCTACTGTGCAGGATTTTTCCCAGCCATACTGGCTACCAAGCCTGCAGAGGGACCACCTGGCAGCTACAGAGCCCGTGTTGTTGCTTATCTGACACCACGGGGAATTTGCAAGCCAGTAGCCCTCTCAGATGTGGCTTTGACCACATACCAAAAGTTATTTGGAGGTTTACATGCTGGATAGGCAGACCTGTGCTAGGGCAAGGTAAAAGTCTCTCCTGTCAGTCCCTAACTGTAGCTACAATCAATGTCTGAGGGTCAGACTGTTATCACCTTCACCTACGTTGTTTGCACAGCGATGTGCGGCGATCTGCTGCAGATGGAATTCATTTGACATCAATATGATCACGCGTGGGCTGAGATGCAGCTTAGCATGAATAGCTGGGCCACTGGAGAGTATGAATATTAGCAGGAGAAAAATTTCCTGCCAGCTTTGAACAGCTTTTACTTAGATTAATCCACCTTGCAGTAAGCTAGGATAAAATATAAGTGTATTTTTTTCTAACTTAGCCAAAACAGAAAAAATGTATGATTTTTTTTTCAACTGTATATATTATAAGCATTCACAAATTTAATCTTCTGTCTCTTGAATGAGTTTTTTATGATTGCTTCAACTCCATCATTGGTGGAGATGGAATTTATACTACTATAAGATAAAAATAAACAGCCTTACCATAGGGTTTTTGTTGTTTTTGTTTTGTTTAAACACTTTGTTTTTCTGATACTTGGAATCAACTGGAATTCCAATTACAGTCTGATATTATTGTTGTAAATAGTATTTACTAATAATGTCTTGCAAAGCATTTTTCAATAAAAGTTGGTAGATCAGGTAATCAAGAAGAGGGGAGATGAAATAAGCTGTTGTACTGTTTATATCTGCAGGTTTTGATAGCCGTATATATTTTAGCAGATTATTCTTGCTAACCTTACTTTATTTTAGCATGCCTGTAGGTACAGACATGAGAGACTAGACTTACGTTTCCACATAGAAATAGATCTGTCTGATCCAGTTCCTGCTGAGGCAGCGAAATGTTCTTGTTTGTTAAATCTCCACGTTATAATTTGGATATGAAGTACAAAGAGATCAGTATTTGACTACTAATACACAGAATAAAGCATTTGATCCCTTTCTGAAAATGTGTGCCATCCTCATAGGATAAATCATTGTGATTCGTTGTGCTTCACTGGCATTCCTACTTGCTTAGCTTTTTTCCTCATAGGTATCTTAATTTTGTCCTTCATTCAGAAACTTTAACTAATAACCTATTTCTTGTTTTCTAGGAGGTGCAAAATGGAAGGTTGTTTAGGCTTCTAGCAAAATTGGGAACAATCAATGAGAGGCCAGAGTAAGAAATACTTGTTTTCATAGTGTAGTACATTAAGACTTAGTTTGTAAAGCAAGGTTTCTTCTAGCATAAATTTCAAGATCCCCATCTGTGCCCCTGAAGAAGAAAAGTATTTAAGAAACCTTGAGACAATGAGAGAAGCAGCTTTCACTGTAACACTAAGTTAAGGAAAAGAGAAGAATGCAAAAATATATCAAAGTTGTTTCTGTTCTTACAGATTCTTAGTGGTCTCTTGTGACTGAAAACAGTTTTTGAAGCAATCAACAGCCTTCTGTAACTATAGCAAATGAAATGGATAATTGTTTTAAGCTACTTCATTATCAGTTTATTGTTTATCAATTGCTGTATAAGAACTTAAGTGCTCGTGGCTTGTTTTCCACCCTGTTCAGTAGACTTGGGTTAAAACACAGCTGTGTTTAATGTTGGTTTCTCACATTTATCTGGCAAGCTTGGTAAAGATGTCTCCTACTTTCTTCCCTTACTTTTTTTTTGCAGTCCCTTGCAGAAGACATTAGCTTCACGGGCTTTGAATGTGTCATCTTCTATCCTTGTGGCAGGAGGGAGACTGTAATTTAATTGCAAATTATAACAGGTGTCTTAGCAGAGCAGTAAGATCACTTAGGTTAGTTTGAGGGGTCGGTGTATGATTTCTGTTGGTTTTGAAGTTTTCTTTGTTTCTCTTGCTTGTGTGTTTTGAGGTCTAACACGAGTCTTTGATTTACACCAGGTTTCAGAAAGACCCAACGTGGTCGGAGACTGGAGACAGGTATTTGCTAAAGCTCTTTCGAGATCACCTTTTCCACCAGGTGACAGAAGCGGGTACTCCTTGGATTGACCTCAGTCACATTATCTCATGTCTTAACAAGGTACACTGTACTTGTGCTAGCTTTTACAAATTCTTTTGGTTAACTTGCTTTAAAATAATGTGCCACTGCAAAGCAAGCTGTTGCTGGCAGATTAATTCTGTTGCTTTAACCAATGGTTATTTTTCCCCTATTTTGAATGAAAGCAATGTAATCACTAAACTAATATGCAAGCATTCATGGTTATTTTAAATAAACTTAGTAATATATTAATATTAAACTTTGGAATTCAGTAATACAGCATGATATATAATATTAACTTGTTCATCTTAGAATGCATTGAATACTGTGAATAAGCAATGCTGGTCCCTTTATGCTACTCTGGTCTTTCAACACAGCATAAAGGATCCATAAAAACCCTTTAGCTGGGGGAGATTTCTGCTGATGCAGGTGCCACAGACAGTGGGTATGAGGCAAGAGGATCCACTCCTAAGCTGTGCTGCCCAGAGTAGGAGACAGGAGGGCTTGTGACTGCACTAGCACTTCATGCAGAATCAAGAACTGGCTTAGCTAGCGGGGCAGATTCCTGAGACATACAGCCCTAAGCCCATTTCTGGTATTTCTGTAGCTTCTCCAGCCCTTCATTTTACAAGGTTGAGTTAACAAAGCTGTTCGCAGTTTTTCATAAACTGCACCACTAGCAAAATTTCAGCTGGGCACTCTCATGATTAATAGTGGGAGGCGTAGGAGGTCTTCATTAGCTGCAGAGCTTCGTGTCTTGCTCCATAAATTAAAAAGCATATTTTTTTTAACTGGTAGGTCAGCTTTCAGTTTACTTGACATTGCTTGCCCAAGCTTTAGTAAGTCATAGAAGAATAAGATGCTCCTTCATCCTTTTTTCATAGCTTCTTGGTCATTCCACTTGCTGCATAGAGAATGTTGATGCAGATGCTGACAGTATACACAGTATTTCATGGGTCTTTATCTTTTCTCTAAGACTTAGGATAACAACCAGTTTTCTACTTGAGAAAAATTAGAATATATTTAGATCCCTCTGGCACTAGAAACATCTGACTCATCTGACTAACTGCAGTTAAATTTTTCTCTAAATGAGCTTTACCTCCTGTTAGATTACTGGTTTGCACCTTTAAGCATCATTTTCCATCTTATGGATTGGTGTCTGCAGTCACTTTAAAAAAGGACATTAAAGAGGTTGATATGACTAAAGAAAAATAAATCAATGGAAAGAAAGCCTATTGATATAGGCAGTGCAGTGCCATGGTGATTTGAAAGCAGAGACCAGTGCAGATCCACAGCGAGAGGAATATTCCTGAACTTGTAGGTCAGGGAAGAGACCGTGTCCAAGAATGGGTTCTCCTATTCATGTTCATGGCTTGTCCTTCTAAAACAGAGGCTCTTCTCTTCTGTGGTTGTGGGCTCCGCACACAAAAGTAAGGCTTGCAGAACTGTGCTTTGGAAATGAGCTCTGAAAGCACATTGGAGAAGATGTGTGCTAGAAAAGGGGCTATTTGGCCTTTCCTGCTGTGTCCTGAGAGCCATCTTTCTTACTTAAATTTTATATGCACATACATGCAATATAGTATTTTTTCCCCCTTAAGTGTGGCATTTTTGGAATCTCTTCAGCTAAGAGATCCACAGGAGGAGAGAAAGGAACCCATATAGGTGGTTTTCTTAATGCAAGTCTTCCATATATCAATTTCATTAAGTTAAATCATCATTGTCAAATGATATCAGTATGAACCATAGGCTGTATTTCACATGCATCTTAATGCTGGCAGAATGTTATAGGGGATGTTGAAAGCTCTTATCCTGCTCTACAAGAATTAAAAGCTGATTGTCCTTCTCCTGTCCTGAAGTTATTTAAAGCCAAATCTTTAGATTTGGGAAGTTGTAGCTTTTGCAGGTTTGTTCAGAACACTGTTTTGTGGGGGGGCGGAATGTAGAAATTCGTTAACTTAGTACATTGCCCCAGACAGCAGCCAGTGGAACAACAGCTCAATGTGAAATCTATTTTTTTTATTTTCTTTTCCTTTTCATTACAGCATGACAGTATTTTCATTTAATCCTGTTGGGCTCGTCCTTCCAAATTTTTTCCCAGTAGTGCCATATCCTGCTTACTTCTGCCCCACCTTCTACTGTGGGACAAAAAAGTTTGTAGTGACTCATATTTAGGACTATTAATGTATCAGCTATCAAAAACAGCCATGAAAATTTTGCTTTATAAGAGTCTAACAGTTCCCCATTGATGAACACTTTTTGTAAAGTGAAGAGATCATAAAGACAGTGTTGGAAAGGACTTCAGCGACTCTATATATCTATCTACTATACTTATATATCTATCTACTGGAGATATCTATATCTACTTTATTGCCATGTTCTGAGTTAGGATTAATGGTACATACTTAACATACATATACATCTAAAAGCAACTCTCTCTCTCTGTAGGAGAGGTTTGTGTAGCTTCATGTATCTTGAATAGATTTTAAGACAAAATAAATCTACATCACCTGTTATAAGAAATTTTAATGAAATTAGTATAAAAAGATGTTTGGAAGTCATTTGGAAGATCATGTAACTTAGTTCTTCTGTTACTTTTAATTTTAAATTTGACAAGTCAGAAAAAAATGAAAACTAGTCTTGAAGCAGGTTTCTAAACTTTGGTTTTTTCTTAAGCCTGATTCATTTGTTTGGTTATGGATTGGAACTAGGCAATGTTTTCCTTTAGAAGAGGGGAAGGAAATGTACTATACAGAAGATCAGGGA
This sequence comes from Rhynchotus rufescens, assembly GCA_032273925.1. NCBI lineage: Eukaryota > Metazoa > Chordata > Aves > Tinamiformes > Tinamidae > Rhynchotus > Rhynchotus rufescens. The sequence goes on along the minus strand of JAVCKT010035945.1, from coordinate 814 downwards.
TCAGTTTGTTTTCAGTATTGCCAAAAATGTGACGCTTGGGTTTCTACTGTTATTCAAACTACTTGGGGTTGGTCCATCGATTACTTTGTTTTAGAATGGGCAAGAAATAATTTACCTACCTTCCCAGGAGGCTTGTGGATCCTATTGTAAAATCACATGGGAATGTAATGTTGAGCATGTCTTTGTACATCAGGAGCTATATGGAAATTATACTAGGTTTTCTGTCCAGTGGAAGATAGTATTGCAGGATTATTAGCTCTATGAAAAGGGAAGAAAACAGTGGTAACATAACCAAGGGTCTGGAATGTCCATTAGATTAAGACCAAAATGTCTCAATTTCTTGGCAAGCACTGTGTTTTGGTGCGACTGGGATCCTTCCTTTCCGTGCTGCTTGCGGATCCAAGCCTCACCAAAACACAGTGCCTGCCAAGAAATCGATTGCTTTTGTTATTGGGGAAATGTTTTGCCATTTCTTTCACACGTCTTTTATTTTATCTTTTGCATTCTTGTTACAGTTAGATGCTGGTGTGCCAGAAAAAATAAGCCTCATTTCCAGAGATGAGAAGAGTGTACTTGTGGTAACTTACAGCGATTTAAAACGCTGCTTTGAAAATACTTTTCAAGAACTGATTGCAGCCGCAAATGGTCAGTTGTAGTATTTGCTGAAAGCATGCAGGACATTGCTGAGGAACTTAACCAATAGCAAATTGCACTACAGCTGAATTGTTGTTGTCATCTCATTTCACATTTGGGAAACAAACAGGAGATGAGCAAAGCTGCTTGCACTTCAGTCAGGTACACTGTTACTTGAAGG